>VDFB02260988.1:0-72219 GCA_007258455.2 Sequoia sempervirens | reverse complement strand
AATCACTGATTCACCTTTCGCCATCTTCACATGATGAAGTTGTTGCTTCAGTGCAAGTGCTCGACTGGTATTGTTGATTTCGTACATCTCTTCCAATGTTTTGAACATGTCTCTCGCTGTCTTCAATTTAGAGACGATAGGCACAATATGATCCTTGACGGAATCAACCAATATCTTCATTGCTTTAATATCTTTCTTCACCCATTGCAACTTCTCTTCTTCCTCCTCAGGTTCAGGAACACTAGACTCCACGAACTCACCCAAGTCATTTTCACACAAGGTAAGCATGATCCTAAATCTCCATGAAGTGAAGTTAGATGCTCCCTCGAGTCTATCCTCAATCTTCAAACCGTTCACCATCTTGACTAATGTAGACAAATGAACAAGAAGGGTATGCTGATTAGAAATAATCTGATCACGATCCTCTCAAACCCGCTCTGATACCATGTAAATTTTAATGATCAGATTTAATGCAGAGAAAATTAATTCAAATCAGACACAATAACACAGCAGATACCCTGGGAAAACCCTCCTCTTGAGGGAGAAAAACCCAGCAACAAAACTCTCTTATATATATTATTGAAGAACAATACTCTCTTGTACAATGAGGTCAAATACAATGACCAAGAATAGCATCAACTCTAGATGCAATCACACAGATTACAATCTGCCCTTGAAAGAATTCACTAACTGCTCTTTAAGGAATTCGCACTCTTCATAGGAGAAAGAATATCGAACTTTGTTTGATGAACATAATGAGAGAGCGATCTCATATATATACAATATGAAGGGACGCCACCTATTAAATATAAGTCGCCTAGAAATAAGACAAAACATTATACAAAGAGACGCAACCAATAAGAGGAAAGTCGTCCTCAAGGAAAATCGCGCCAAGAGGTATGAAGTCGGCCTCATCTCAAAAGACGCGATTCTTTATTTCTTCATGTCGGCTCAAGTGAAGGAGAGTGTATATAATTCAAATAGCCATAAGGCTCCATTTGAATTATTATCATACGCTGATCTGGAAGATACAGCCTGACGCTGTTTTGAACATTAACAAGGGGAGGCTGAAGGTAGCAGAATGTAACAGAATAAGTACTACAAAAATAAAAAAGAGATGTCTTTTTCATCCTTGTATCAACAGCAGAGGATTGAACCTGAGGTCTCATTTGAATGAGTACAGTGAAATTGAACATGTAATCACGGCATTATGCTTATTTGTTCAAGTGTGCTTAAGTTTCCAATTTAAACAAAAATTGATGGTTGATATGATGTCCAACTACACAAAAGAAATTGATGAGGATGATCAAAATTTAGTAAATAGATAAGGTAAGAACAGACGTGAATGTCAAATGGGATGAGCTCACATGATAAGTTATTGGGTCTTTAATAGTGGAGGCCAATGTTCAAAACCCCATAAGGCATGTTACATGCTTAATGCATAAAATGTTGAAAGATGAATTAGGTTAACCAAAACATCCAATTCTTGGTGTGGCATACTCCAACAGATGAGGCCAGCTGCAAGTCTTAAGTGAAGTTGACAGAAAAGACATGTGAATGTCAAATGGTATGAGCTCAAGTGAGAACTCATCAGGTTTTTCATAGTGGAGACCAATGTTCAAATCCCTGTAAGGCATGTTACATACTTAATGTACAAAATGTTGAATGATGAAACAGGTAAACCAACACATATACTTATGGGTATGGCTTACCCCAACAAACCAGGCCAGCTGCAAGTCCTATGTGAATTTGTCAGAAGAGGTACCCCCTGCTCATGGCATCTAAGCCAAAGGACAGTCTGCAAGGTGAATTTCCCAATCAAACAAGAAAGACTAGGTACATAGACGACTTGGTTTTTTTCCTATGTTACACAGGGATGTCTGAAACCCACATTCCCATCCCCATAGCTGTCCCCAGGACAATGAGACTTTTGGGGGGCACCCTCTAGTATTCCCTCTTCTCCAGAGATTTCCAAGAACGTTCCTAGAATGCCCTCCATAGCAGTGGGACATTGCCAGGATGTTTGGTCGTCCTTCAACCATCTCAGAAATGTCCAAGCATCCCTAAAAAAAATCCAATTTTTTTAAAAGAAAATTTCATTTAAAAAAATGAAATTAAACAGGGTGTGGGGGGGCCACAAGCCGTCCCACACCCCATATGCAACCCTAAACACCTTAAAACATAAACAAAATCCTCAAAATTGATTTTTCCATTGTCATTTGAGTTGTTCTGCAGCTTAAAGAAGAAAATTTCAAACAATGAAATCAGAAAATTCTATTTTACATTGCTTCTAGACTGCTATCAGCTATGTCAATTGCATTTTGATTTAATTTTAATAATGAATCTGATACATTATATGAATGTATAAAATTAAATTTTGATATCATATATAATAGCTAAACTCAATTTTTTACAGGTTTAGCTACACTTGATATTAAAATTTAAGTCATATGCTGCCATCCCTGTCCCCAGAACACTGTGGAACAATAGTCTTTTTCATGTTCAACCCCAATATTTGGATCAATCCTCTGCCTTTTAAGTGATATTTTGCCATCCCTGTGCCCAAAACACCATGGAACATAGTTTTTTCATGTTCAACCCCAATCCTGCAATCAATCCTATGCATTTTAAGTGATATACTGCCATCCCTGTCTCCAAAACAGCACAGATTTTTCATGTTCAACCCCAATCTTAGGATCAATCTTCTGCATTGCAGCTGTTATGGACATTTCCCTGTTCTGTTTACATTTTTGTTACATTTTACTACCTATGTTTCATCTGCCTCCTTCTCACATCAATTTGCTTTCCCCGTCACAAGCAAACATCACAATGGATCATATCATTAAGTTTTCAGGGATTCCAAATTAAAGCCAAAATACGGAACTAAGGAATGACTCTCAACATAAACCATAACAGAATGTTGGGCAAAGCAACATAACATGAGAGCTAACTTTTTTTTCCAAATGCCCATATCAAACTTGTTTTGTTTTAATTGATGAAGCAATAAATAAGACTAAGAAGCAAAAAAACTAATTTTAACTTAATTTAGACATTAACACATACAACTCACCTAGAACTGCTGATGGGATTAACACAAAGAATAGAGCTGAAAGCACATAAAGGGAGAACCTAGTGCATCTCCAGCAAAATTAAGTAAGAACAACATGCATCTTAAAAATCCAACAGAATCATTGATCAAAAAAAAAAAAAATCCAACAGAATAAAAGCATAAATCAACAAATGTAGTGCCTAAAATACAAAGCTATGTAAAGAAGAAAAAACTTACAACTTGTTCCTTGGATCCCATAACAATTATAGCAGAGCCTTTCTTCTTAGAGTTTTTAACCCTGATTACGATATCTTCCACTGTTCCAAATTTCTCAAAGATTTCTCTGAGCCGCTCCACACTATAATCCCCCCGCCCCTCCAACGAATTCCATGTGGCTTTCAACACCTTGTCTTTGTCCAAATTCTCAGCTGTTGGCAGGAAAAATTATAAAATAAGAAATCAAAGTTACATGTATAAAATGGTAGGAAAATATTTCCACTTCAAAATATAGTGGGAGATACACTTATAATAAGCTGACTATGAGGAAAACAACAATACTTACTATTAACCCCTATTAATGGGGTAATTGGCAATAAGATTGACAGGTCCCATGGCTGAATTTCCCAGAAGGTTTCACCAAACTGAAATTTGAAGGAACTTCTAGGGGTAACCCAGCTTTAGTTGGAGTTGGCTTTCTCTTAAGGAACAAAGAGTAAGTCATGGTGGCGCTCTTTTTCAAGTCAGAAAATCAACAACAAAGCCAAGTTGGAGGCACTTCTTAAGGGTATGAGGTTGGCTGCCAGTTTGGGTCTTAGTACGCTTGTTGTAGGGGATACTCTCAAACCATCATTTGGGTTTGTCTAAAGGCTCCTCCCCTAGCTGGAAATTGAAGAATGGTATTGTGGAAGGTCACTCTTGATGCAAGTGGTTAGAGATGGCCTTCTTTGTCCACTGCTATAGAGAAGCCAATACAAGTGTGGACTACTTAATGCATGTTGGGGTTGATCTTTTGCCATTTTCAGTCTTGGCCAGCTATAGAGTGGCAGACTCTTGGGGAGCCCATTTTGGCTGAGGACTCCAGGACTTCCTATCTCATGCATTGAGTGTGAGGCTTGTCTTTCCCTCACCTTTCTTTTTGTTGGGCAAGGTTGTTTGTAGGAGCCTAGGTCTGGAGGTTGGGGGAAGCGCAAAGAGGTGATGGTTTGATTGTAGGTTGGGTGGTGTTCCATTTATGGGAAATTATTGGCTTTGGCCTCTCATCTTGTATTTTTTGTTTTCAGCCTCAGTAAATGTTTTTGTCTTTTGCTTTGATGTGTTTCTGAGCTAGTCTTGTTTTTTGCCAGGAATTTGTAATATTTACGTTTTTCTTCTCAAGGATAAGGACGGCAATAGAACCCTCAATTTACCGATTAGAAAAAAAACAACACCTGCTATTGATTCATTTATATTTCACAAAATATAATACTTCTATTTACGTTTTAAAGAATGTTGGCAAATATTTTTAAGAAAATTGTTAAACTTTTGGTCCTATAAAAAGGCAATTTCCAGTTTACTTCATGAATATGTTTGAGAAGACTTGCTGAAGTAGTGGTACCTTGGAGGGAGCAACGTAAATAATTCTCTTTACATTCTATATACAATTAAGCAAATATCTTTGAGAAAATTTATTAACCTTTTGGTCCCTTGGAAAGGCAGGCAATATGAAGTTTCGTAGGTCAATATGTTTGAGAAAACTTGCTAACCTAATAATCCCAGGGAAGAGGCAATGTAAAAATTTTGTTATTGGTCACTGTTCAGCAAATTTTTTTACTGCTTCCAGTTAAAAAGTTCCTTTTGGAAACAGTTTTTTTGTAATAACCTACAAGATTTAGGCTTCTCTGTATCAAATTTTAGAAATAAAAATAAATAAAAGTAATATTATTACAAATAAATAAATTGCCATTCGGCACAAAACTTAAGTGTCAATTCCAAAAATATTCTGTTCTACCAAAGCCCTACATTCTTCTGCTTATAGATTAGCTTCAAGCAATTATAACAGCTCTGCTGCATGCAATGGCTTGGGCTATGGTGATAGGGGAGAAACGGTGGCACTCCCATGCAATCTTAGACCCTCAGGAACCTTGCGCCTGCAGCTCCCAGATTTGGTTGCAATAGTAACCTCCCAGTAGCAGAACGCATTAATAAGGGCTCAGCTCTCAAAGCTCCGGCCTCTGCTGCGCATGGCATCCTCATTTCAGGTGATGACTCCTCAATTTCTTTGGATAACAATGACTAAGGCTCTACTTCCCCCAGGGCAGACAAAAATCTTAGAAAAGATATTTCTGCCCTTTCAAATTTAATGCATGCAGCAGAAAAAGAAGTCTGGCACAAACACGATCAGGCTCTAAATCCTAAAGATGACTCCTCTCTACATACTCAAACCATTGTTCTTGGGGAAGATTTGACTGCAAGGGAAGAGTGGTTGCAACAAATTGTTTTAATATGCAACTTTCTAAAATTTTGGCCTGGCTTGCCAAAACACTACAAATGGATGTAACAGAGATGGAAGCCATTGGTGAAAGAAGGTTTTGCCATCTGCCCATGTGCGAAAGGTTGGTCTTTGTTTGTATGCAGAACCCTTTAGATGGAGAATCTCTTCTGAAAGTAGGCCCTTCGTATTGGGATAAGGCCTTTTGGGGGTATGAAACAATGGTTCTCTAATTTCAATCCATCCCCTCATTCACCCTTTCCCCATTACTCCAATGTGGGTGAGGCTACCAAACCTGCAGCTTCAATTCTGAACTATAAAGTTTCTTTCTTCCATTGGAAATGTACTGGAAAAACTTATTTCTGTCCCAAATCTTGAACAAATGTATAGACATCTCACCTTTGCCAGAATTTTGGTTGGAATCAACTTATCCACAATACTTCCTTAAGGCATTAGTTTAAAAGTTGGAAATAGGAAATGAAGGCAACTAATTGACTACAAAGGTATTATTTTCAGATGTAAATCGTGTTTTGTTATAGGCCACTTGGTTGCCAACTGTTGGGAAAGGTGTCTCAAACTTGCATTCTATTTATTATTTGTTGTATTTATTTGTAAGTTTTGTCCTCACATGAGAAGTGGGGCATCCCACTTTGAGGTGGCACTCTTTACCACATGTCAGTGATCTTGGAAAGTGTGTAAGGAGTTGTAAGAGCATCTAATGTCATTATGATGTGTAAAGTATCTTATGACATAATAAGATGTAAGAGTTATTTATGACAAATTCTATGGCACATAAGAAAATCATTATGGAGATTACATTGGAATTTTGACCAACATTATGTCAATCTTATAACACATGTCATAAAGCATCTTTGAATGGAGGAACATGACAAATTGGGGTGTCTAAGTTGGAATGTTGGCTATGAAAAGTTATGAAAATTAAGACAGCTGTAAGGAATATTATAAATATAGCTTGGAATTCAAACTTGGTATGGGGTATTAGAATTTGGACCATGGGGTTTGGGCACCTTACCTATTGCATGTTGGCTTATGGTTTTCCAAAACCATTAGATGGTTTCCTATTTGTGTCTCTCCTATTTATTGGAGTGCTTGGATGGAGTTTTCCTAGTGTGTTGCAAGGATGCCATTATGCTATTGCAATTACTTTGGGACTTGATGCTGGTGATACTCCTATAAAGGAATGTGCTTGAAGTTGCATGTAACTATATTGTTATTGTAATACAATTGGTTTCATGATTTGGAGTGTGAGGTTTTCCCCACATATACCTTATGTAATAGTTTTGTCGGTTGCATGTCAATGCATGTTATTGCTTATGTGATTTTGTCATTAGAAATTGTTAGATCAGAGCTTTTATGCATTTCCTCTCCTCATAGAATAGTGTAGGAAGCATTTTCGCACCTTAGATTCCTTTCATTTGTTATCAAAACCTAATCAACTCAGTCCCAGCTATAGGAAAGAGGTTTTTCAGACTAATCTTGTTTTGAGTGGGAGCATGTGTAGAGTAGATCTTGTTCCCAGGAAATGGCAAGCACGTTGCGACTGGAGATGGAGAGATTTAATGGCAATAACTTCAAGCTGTAGAAGCTCAAGATGGAGGATCTGCTCATAAATCAAGATCTGTTGACTATAGTATTTGGATACAAACCTGGATCAATGAAAGATGAAGAATGGTTTGTGTTGGATCAAAAGGTGAGAATTCTTATCAGGCTTTTCTTGTTGGATTCACTGTTGCTAAATCTCTGTTAAGAATCAACCTCAAAAGCCCTCTAGGAGAAGTTGCAAAAATTGTACCAAGCTAAATATCTAGTTAATAAGTTTTTAAAAGGAAGAAGCTATACACTCTCAAGATGGGTTGTAGTGATTCAGTGGCAAAGCACTTGAATGTATTCAACGCAATCATGAGCCAGTTACAGTTTATTGATGAACTAGAAGAGGAAGATCGATGCATGGCCCTTTTGTGTTCTTTACTAGACTCGTGGGAGAACTTGGTAAAGGCTATTGGGAGCACTATTTCAAGGCTTGTGCTTGATGAGGTAGTGGTTGCTTTAGTCTAGAAAAAGACGAGGAAAAAAGCTTCCAAATTTTCCAAGGAAGCTTTGACTATTCACGAACAATGAGAGGAGAAAGGCAAGAAGAACAAAAAGGATAAAAGTATATCTAAGTCTCCTGGTAAAAAGTCAAGGCTAAATGTTGGAACTATGACAAGATAGGTCATTTCATAGCGGACTGCAAGGAGAAGAAAAAAGGTGGATTTGAAGATGATTCTAATAAATCTTCTCAAAGAATGCAGGAGATCTTTTTGTCACATTCTTGGCAATGCATGCATGTGAAGATGCACAAATGATTGACTCTAATGAAAGGATCAAAGGTATTTTGAAAGCTCTACACATCCCTAGTTTGGCACCGAACCTGTTATTTGTTAGTAAAATGAATGATGCAGGAGTGCAAGTTGTCTTCAACAATGGAGGGAGTAAGAAGGTTCAAGGAACTATGGAGCTTGTGAAGGGAGTTTGAGTTGTTACTCTCTTTTGCATTGATGCATGCGCATACATCAATGTAACAATTCTTCTACACATGCGACTAGAGCTATAGAGCAATTATGGGTTGGTTAAAAGTCTTCATCCTTCGTCTCAGGACCTATAGAAGTTACAAGTTAAGCCTACAAGGAGGTTATATGTTGGTTACAAGTCTTTAGCTTCTAGTTCTAACAGTCATGCATTTTGGGGCATGCTTTCACCTCAAAGAGCAAGTTACCTATTGAGAAGACTATGGCAACAATGTATGGGGCATATAGGTGAGGTTTCTAAAGGTCTTGAAACATAAAAAAATTTGCAGAGGGGCTTAAAGATTGTTGTCTTGAATTTGACTTTTGTAAACATTGCATTTATGGAAAGCAAAATCATGCTCAATTTTATTTTAGATCTCATAACTCTTTTGGGTTATTGGATCTTATTCATTCTAATGTGTTTGGTTCTGTAAATGTTCCATCAATATCTAGTTCATTGTATTACATGCTATTTATTGACAATTATTCTAGAAGTAGATAGGTGTATTTTCTCAAGAGCAAGTTCAAGGTCTTTAATCAATTTAGGGAGTTAAGGCTCTCTTGGAAAATCAAACTAGGGGAAAGATCAACATGTTGAGGACTGATAATAGTGGTGAGTATTGTTTGCAAAGTTCGACAGATTCTATAAGGAGAATGGCAGAGAAAGGCACAAGACAACTCCATACACCTCTTAGCATAATAGAGTTGCAAAAAACATACACAAGACATTGATGGAGAGGGCTAAGAGTATGCTCGATAAGGCTGGTTTGGAACAGAAATTCTGGAAAGAGACGGTTGCTATTGCTTGCCAGCTAATTAATAGGTCTCCTACATCAAGATTTGTTGAAAGAAACCCTATGGAGGTTTGGACAAGAAGAAAGTCCTCACAATGGCATCTTCATGTATTTGGTTGCAAGGCATATGCATATGTGTCTAAGGAGAAGTAAAAGTTGGATAACAAAGCAGTAATACGTATTTTCATTGGTTATGGTGTCAATGTGAAAGGGTACAAGCTTTGGGATCCTATGGACAGAAAAGTTTTGTACAGTGAAAATGTGACATTCAAAGAGGTCAAGGCCTTCTCTTATAGTTGAAAAGCCAAAGGAGGATGGAAATTCAGTTGTGCAACTATAGCCAAAGACCAAGAAGGCTGCACAAGATGTTGGATCACACATTCAAGTTGGACCCAATGAGGAGGACAATTCAAAGAGCCCAAAGGGTTCAGAATAAGTAGAACCTCCACCTTAGCCTTTGAGGGGTCAAATCAACATAGGAGGCAACGAAAAAAAATATATCCCGCTTGATTTTAGATGCATTATTTCTTTTTTGTCTGACAGTGATGAGCCTAAAATAGTTGAGGCAATAAAAATGTATGATTGTAGGTCCTAGAGATTAGCCATGGATGAGGTAATGATTGCATTAAAAAAGAATGATATTCAGGACTTGGTTCAATTGCTTGATGGACAAAAACTTGTTGAATGCAAATGGATGTTCAGAAAGATGCTGGGTTTGGATGGTAATATTGAGAAGTATAAAGCACGATTGGTTACTGTAGGTGTCATGCCCCCGCTGAAATCCTTTTCAACATATTCTGCAGCAATATGGGCCACTAGAAACCCATAGTAGCGCCCAGAAATTAAAATCACTAGGAATAATAATTGGAGATAATACTAATAAAGTGTCGCTAGAGTTTGGAGATAAAAATTATTTAATTAAAATATGTTTTACCAAAGGAAGCGACGGTATGAAAAGTTGTGACTCCTTCAACAATAAGGCATAAAGGGAGGTCATTTCATTAAGGAGAAGGATCATTGGAAAATTAATATTATGTGACTTTACAAGTAAATATTAAAGCCAAAGAGGACGAAACCCTTCCAAGGAAAATTAAAGATTTAAGGATGAAAATCCTTAACTTCTCTTAGCAAGTTAGTGGACGAAAGCCCCTAACTTGGGTAGGCAATAGAGACATTCATAGCTGCAAAATTTAAGGAAGATTATAGCAAGAAAACCAAGATAAGGTCCATTCTCTGAATTATTCATAAAATTATAAAGCTGAATATTATAGTAAAATTCAAAATTTTATATAAAGTAATATTTATAAATAGTATACAATTATTATTTTGAGTTAGGATTATTGTTTAAGGAAAAAATAGGAAATGTTCTAGAAAGGAACATTACAATAGGTATTTCCCAAGTTGATGGAATAGATTTCAATTAGATTGTCTCTCCTATTGCAAAGTTGACATATATCAAAATGCTTTTAGCTTGTGCCACCACTTTTGATCTTGTGCTTGAGCAAATGGATTTGGAGACAACCTTTTTGCTCAATGATTTAGAGGAGGAGATCTACACATCACAGCCAAAGAAATACATTGAAAAGGGTAAGGAAATTTTGGTTTGCCAATTGAAGAAACCCCCCTGTAGTTTAACAAGGTCTCCTAAAATGTTGTATAAAAAGTTTGATTCATATGTTTTGGAGTTGGAGTTTATCAATTTTAAGTTAAATCATTGTGTTTCCTACAAGTATAAACTGAGCGGTGATCATTTTGTCATTATCAATTTGTATGTCAATGATATGTTGATATTTGGTAATGATGAAATGATTAGGGACTTGAAATCTCAACTTTCTTCACATTTTGAAATGAAAGACTTAGGGGCTGCTACACACATCCTTGGAATGGAAATTAGATGAGATAGGCCTAAAAGAAAAATTTGGGTTGAACAGAATTAGTATGTTGAGTCTATTTTGTAGCATTTCAAAATGGCTAACAAAAAATCAATTAATTTCCCTATTTTTGTGGGAACCAAGCTTTCAGTTGAGCAATCTCCTATTAACAGTTTCTGGCAAATATTAAGACACCCTACCTGCTGGTCTCTTTTTCGAATCTTGAGGAGTTGTAAAATTAAAGGCTGGCGAGGACCTTTGTGCGTGCAAGGCTCGAATCCTGGCAATTTCTTCCTTAAGCTTCTTAGCCGCCCGATCCTCCTCGGCCTTTTCCTTGTCTTCCTGCTGCTTTTGAATTTCGAATTCTCTTTCCCTCCGCGTGAGATCGTCCATCATTTTTCTTCGCTTGGCACTGACTTCAGAAACCTTGTGCTGTTGCCTCTGAAGCCTTTCGTCCCGCAAGCGAATAAAGTCATCGAAAGCTTTGCGGGCGGTTTTGTCTGTGAGAAGTTCATAGGCGGTCTGAATTTTCTGAAAGGTAGCAGCAGCGTTAGGATCATCAGGCCTCTTGTCGGGATGCCAGACGAGGGCTCGGGCTCGATAGGCCTTGCGTATTTCCCCTTCACTGAGTTTTGCACCTTCTCTTCCTGATGGGAGGCCCAGAATTTTGTAGTGGTCCTCTGCGTCCTCCATTTTTAACAGCAACTTTGAGGACACTTAGTTCTATCGTCGGCACAGCCTGTAAAATAACTTCAATGCTTGCCCTCGACGCAATTTTTCCTGCACTTCACACTCCAATTTTCACCAAATTCGAAGATAAAAATCTGGCATCTTATTCGGCCAGAGAATCATATTTTTGCCAATAACCTTACGCTTTCACTGGTAACCAGAATTTAAGCCCTTCTATTTTTTATATATTAATTTAGTTTGTTCTATATAAAAATATATTAATAATTATTAATTATAATAATTTTATTATAAAATATAATATATAATAATAAATGTAATTTTATTATATTCAATTTAATCTGTATTATATATAATATAATATATTGATTATATTTTATATTATTTTTATTTATTATATAAAAATATGATAATTATTAATTATAAATTATAATAATTTTATATATTTAATAGTTTTGTTAAAGAATATAATATATAATCATAATAAGTAGTATAATTATATTATTTATAATTTATTTTTTATTATATAAAATATACATTATATATTAATTATGCTAATATATATTTAACGATGTAGGGTAAAGGATGTCATAATGTTAAAACCTAAATGTGTTGATTATTAGGATCTTGGCCGTAATTTTCATTTTAATAAACATACTCTAAAACCCATGTCGAAACCTTATTTTCAAGTTGCAACTCACCAAATTGGAGAAGTGAAAGGTTTGGAGGAGCGGAAACCAATGGCGGTAGGGAAAGAAGCAAAAAAAAGTGAAAAACAGTCGAAAAATGATGAACACTTGAGACTCGTTTAATCATCTTGCATTGTTATGGATGCAAGATAGTCGTCGATACGCTTTTATATAATACTTAACTACGTAGGGTAAATATAATATAGATTAAATTATATATAATAAAATTATATTTATTATTGTATATAATAGTCTATATAGGTTATATTATTATTATATATTATATTTTATAATAAAATTATTAAATATAAATATGAAATTATTATAATTAATAATTAATATATTTTTATATAGAACAAACTAAATTAATATATAAAAAATCTAATAGTTTAATTGATTTTTTGATAGATTAGGAAAAAGAAAGAGAGATAGAGGGGGAGACAATTTTATAGAGAGAGGTATATATACTAGCACTTGCACTTAAAGGAGGTTCAAGGATTACATTGATAGAGATAACTGGTACGATACTCCAATGAAAGCTTGATACTAGAGACTAGATCCTGCTAATCTCGACAAAAGCCTTGCACTAGGCACTAGATCCTCAAATTGACAATGAAAGCCTCAAACTATGGTATATTGTGCTAAATAATGGAATGAAACAAATTTAGACAAATATAGATTTTTTCTTTAAAGAAATTAAGTATTATCTAATTATGAAATACATATTTAAAACATAAACCAATGCAAATGAAAAAAGAAAGTTGCCAACAAATTGACAAAAAATAGTGCAAATGGAAATAGAATGTTCCCATCCAACTGTCAAATCAATATTTATCTGATTTTATGCGATAAATGAGATTTTGGAGCCTTTTACCTGATATTTTAGAGGATTTTACCATTACAACGCAACTGGTTTACCATTAAATGGCAACTAAAACTTGTTTTACAATTACTCAATAGTGGTTTGCAGGCATGAGACTTGTTTTAGGCTCAAATATCACACTATATGTAACCTATCGGCTAATACAAAGAGAGAAACTCAAAAGATAGAAAATGAGAAAAAGAGACAAATTTAGATAGATAGATATCAAGAGAGAGAGAGATCGATCGGGATCGCGACAAAGTCGAGTATAAAGAAATCATCGATAAAGGCGCTCAGGTGGTCAGGATTGTAATCAGGATATTATAAGGATTAAAATTAACATTGGTCCATCTGATAATTCTCCGTTTCCATAATCTCAAAGGATCAATAAAGAGATCCGTCGATCAAAGTTTTCCGGGACGCTCGAATCAAACTCAAGGATCCGGGATCCAGGGCGTCAGATCGAATAAAGATCCATCAAAAATCAAAGATCGATCAAAAGATCAATCAGATCTCGAAATCAGGTTTCGAAATCCAGATCGTCATGGATCCAGCATAAGTCGATGCGACGATCAAGAGATCCGACATCAAAGGCGTGAAACATATGAATGAGAGGCGAAGAGATGAGGGTGGGGAGATAAAGAGATAAAGATGAATAGATAGAGATAAAGGGAGGTTGATTGATATATATCTCCCTATTGCTCTTTATCTCGCTATATCTCCCACTATCTATGCCACTCCCTCTTCCCCTCTCCCCCCTGTCTCGTTCATTCCATCTCTCCTACTCTATATCTCTATCTCTCTTTATCTCCCTCTCGTTCCTCTCTCTATCTATTTCTATCCATATCTTTCTCTACCTCTATCGTGTTATCTCTATCTCTTTCACTATCCCCCTCTATCTCTTCATACTTACTCTGTGTCTCTCCTCCTCAGCATATATTGGAGTTATCTGCTCCATCTCTCCTTCTCTCTCTTCCTCTCCTCTTGGCACCTTATATACTCACCTATATATATATACCTCTTTATATATCTCCTTCTCTCTATATATCCCTTTCTCCCCTCTCCCCCCTCCATCTCTCCCTCCCTCCTATTCCTATCTATCTCTCTATCTCCCTCTCTCTCTTTCTCTTCCACACATATCTCCATCTCTCCCTCATTCTCTTTCCTCTCTCCATCTCTATTTACCTATCCTAATTCTCTTTGTTTTCTATCTCTCTCCTCTCCTCCTCCTCCCTCTGTAATCTCATGTATGTTTGTCATATCTGTGTCGCCCCTAATCATCTTAATCTGTAATCACTCATGTATCATATCCCTCTTCATTTTGTGTCTCTGTCGTCTCTGTCTGCTCCTGTCTTTGGTGATTTTGATATGGCATCTGCCCCGCCAGTTTGTCTCCCCTCTTCCCTCTCTTCCATCTCCTTCCCCCACTATCTCATTTATCCATCCATCCCTCCTTCCTCCCTTTTCTTTCCAACTCTATCTATCCATCTCTCCCTCTCCTTCTCTCCTTCTCTCCATATCCCTCTCCTTCTTCTCCTTCTCCTTCTCCTTCTCCTTCTCCATCTCCTTCTCCTTCTCCATCTCCATCTCCATCTCTATCTTCCTCTCCATCTCTATCTCCTTACCCCTCTATCTCTCCCTCTTTCTATCCTTCATCTCCCTCTCTCTCTCTCCCTCTCTCCTTATTGCAAACATAATGGTAGTGGAACCTAATTATCTGCCTAATTAGAAATGAACCAAACTGGAATTGTGCACCTGAGATCTTGAAGGAGGCTAGAAATGACACTTGAAATGTTTTCGATGCTAGAAATTTAGCCTACTGGGACTCATTCACCATTCTCTGTGAATTAGTCCTAGTTCTATGAAGCTGACCCAGAACCCGTTTCAAAAAAAATGGTATCCAGAAATGCATAAAACCATGTTCAAGCCTTTAAATGGGACTCATTCACCACTAATGGAGAATGAGTCCACTTTTGAATTTCCAAAGATCCAAAAGAGGAAACAAGATCTCTCAATTTGCACTTTGGCTTTCTACAGGCGTTCGCTTCTGAAACTCTGATTTCTGAACTTGAAAGTGAGTTTTTGTTGATATTTTGACTTGATCAATGAAGAGAAGACCCAAACAACTTTGCAAGCAATCTTCAATATTTTTTAAGCTTCCAAGAGGCCTAAACCTGCAAACACACAAGACAAGAGAGTGAAATGGTGAAAGTTAGGGCATGGGGGTTTGCCTTGGTCAAACCCCTTTTAGGTAATTAAACCAAAATAGAGAAAGAATGTAATGAAGCATGCAATAATGGAGTTGATTACCTTTCCATGATGATTGACCTTGAATGTCTACAACAAAACATGAAGAATCTACCCTTGAATTTATTTGGAAGCTAACTTAATGACTTGTAATGATGAAACCCTAACTTGCTTGACTTGATGTAGAAGATAGATAATGAATGAATTGTGAAAAATGAGTTAATGGATGTGAGTTAAGGTTTAGAAGATTGATTTTATAGGAAATTCACCTTGTTAGCCCGTAAATTGGATCCCTAAGGATGACATGAAAGAATATTAACTTAAATTTAAAGTTTTCCCACTCAAAAGGTAAAAAATGGCCCAAATGGGACTCATTCGCCACCCATGGCGAATGGGTCCCACTTGGATGGGACTAATTCATCATGGATGGTGAATGGGTCCCATAGGGGCCATTTTTACAGCTAAGATGCCAAGAAGTTGAGAAATAAGGTTTATATTGTGACTTTGTCGGTCATTTGACCAATTTAAGCCTTTGGATGCACAATATGGTGTAATAGGGGCCTATTAGTGATGATGTGAATGTAAATTAGGGATTGGGACACAATATTCAATGTGAAAGTGTGATTAAATACACTTTACAACATTAAAATGAGGTCCACACAGCCTAGGAAGGCACAAGAACCAATGTGAATGTGTAAAAACATTACAACACTAGTTTAACATTAAAAAACCTTCTAGATTAGTGTGACAATGTTATTAAACACATTTTATAATGTTGAATTGGGGGAAAATGGGTTTATTAAGTCTAGAAAAGTGTGAAAGTCCTTTACAACACCTTTACAAGACATCGCTAAATGCATTTGAAAGGCTCCAAGACCTAGTGCGGATGTGAAAAATATCTCACACCACCAAATCAAGGCCTTGTTGAGTCCAAATTATCATCAAATCAAACAAGTTTCCTTTTTTCTAAGATGCAGGTCTTATACTTCTTGCTTGTGACAGTGAAAAAGTGGCTTGCTAATGATAGTGGTTGCTTGTGATAGTGGTATGCATTTGCATCCTTCTTTGATCATTGGTTGCACATTATTGGTGTCAAAGGTAATGGTGTTTGTTGATGCAAGGTAATTTTCAAAGATGTTGATAAAAGTGATGCAAGGTAAGGTGCTTATACATATAAGTATGACAGGTTTGTTTCTTGATCATTCAGGTATTTAGTGGAAGTGAGTATTGTTATTTATGCTTCAAAAAGTTGCAAGAGGTGTGATTGTATGATTACAAGAGACACAAGGTTGGGACATGTTGTGTTTTGATATGATCAAAGGTGAATAGATATGGTCTTTTGAGACAGTTATATTGTCAATGCATAGTGAATAATGGCATATTTACTTCATTTTCTTCTAACAATGGTTACTTGGTTTCAGACATGAATGCTTCCCTCATTGGTTTCAGGCACAAGTATCTTTGTTTGTAGTTGGTTTGTAATGGAAATGGTTACAAAGACAATATACGAATCCATGTGTATTATGCCTCATGTTCCTAATGACAACAATTCTTTGATGGTGTGACAATAAGCCTTCTAACTTGATGGTGCCATTTCATGATTTTAGATAGTGCTTCTATGTGTTTCTTGTCCTTATATCCCTTCCACTTAGATGATTAGTTGCAGTTCTCTAATAACAATGTTATGACTATTTGTATAGCATAGTGGAGTGGTATGTGGAGTAGAGTGGAGTATCTTGATGGTCTTGCAACATGAATTATTTGTTCTATCTTTGCTAATGATATGCCTCTTTGCCAGTGTACAATCCATTTTCCTTGCTATCATTATGATTTTGATGAATAAAGGTCTGTGGTATTGTGGATGCATTGGTTCTCAAGTTTCCAACTGAGATAGAGATAGTGAATGGTTTCTTGATAGTGATAGTTGTCTTTATTTGCTTGACTTGGCAGTGCTAATATGACATGACAGTGATATTGGTTGTTTGGCTTATGATAGTGACTTATAACTTTTTTGTCAGTAGTTTGTAGTAGACGATGTTCTTGAAATAAACTTTGATTTGATAACAACACAGTGTCATTATTGACAGTACACCTTGATGAACTGGGTAGTACAGTTACCTCACCATGTAGTAGTCTTCTTTCAATGGATAGTGACATCTTGTATGGTATCTATGCTACAAAGATTTTATGTTCACAGTGGTTGTTTCGTAACTCAACAGATTTCTTGAGCTTGTGGTAGTGGTATACTTCTTTCTTATGATGCTTCTGACAGTGACTTCCTTTCAATGCCATATAGTTCTGTTGCATCATGACTCTAGTGTAGAGTGAAGTTTTCTCATGCAATTTCCCAATGGGTGGTGCAGTGGTATATATTTGTAGTTGCTTTCTAGTGTAGTGTGAAGTGTGGGGTCTGGTCACAAATTTCATGTTGCTTGCCAGTGAATAATATATAACTGCTCAGTGAATATCTTCTCTATCATAATGAATGCAAAGTTGAGTATATAGGTTTGGGTTTACCAGTTTATAAATGCTTATTACCTCATTGATTGTTAGTGGTTTGGTGGCTTTTACCTCACTGAGTGCTACAGGATATGTAGTAACTTTATCTTTGCTTAGCATTAGAAGTTTCAGACAATATGTTTCAAATTGTTAGAGTTTAAAACACTAACCATAAAAGGCTTATCTATTCCTTTGTATGATAGTGACTCACTCTATATGAGCAATTATGAAATGGTAGAACATATAATCTCTTCTAAAGCATAAAAAATGTATGAACATGTTTCTTTTTTTTATCTAAGTATGAAGAAGTGTTATGCTTAAAGTTGGATTTTCAAGAGTTGAAAGTCTCAAATGTAAAACATGACTTTGTAAAAGCATGTTATTGTTGTCTATTGTCATGTTCAGTAAAGCTTATCAGTCAAGGTATATGCAGAGCATAGTTCTCAGTCCATACTAAGTATTCATGGTGTGAAGTCTGTAGAGGATTCTTTCATAGGACCCTTAGGCTTCATTTTTCATGTAGTTCTTTCATGTTTTGGAGCTGTATAAGCAAAAAACAACATTGTAACTCAGTTTTATGAATCACAACATTGAGAAACACACTTTGTAACAAATTTTTCAAAGCAAAGACACATATGACTAAATCAATGACTAAAATTATACTACCAAATTGATCAATCAAAACAACCAATAAATGACTAAAAATGATTTATTCATAAATATGGTCGTGTTATAAATGATCGGCAATAAACTACTAATGGTCACGTGACCAAGCTCAGTGAATAAATATGACTAAATATATGACTAAATATACTACCAAATTGATCAATCAAAACGACCAAATAAATGACTAAAAATGGTTGTCATAAATTTGGTCACGTTATAAATGACCGACAATAAACTACTAATGGTCACATGACCAAGTTTAGTCATTTATTGTTGTTTTTCTACTAGTGATAATTAACTTATTAATTAAATAATATATTATTGTTCAATTCAATTATTATAATGGTAATAAATGTGATAATAATGGTAATGGTAATTAATTAATTTTTTTAATCAATAAGATGCTACCAAGGGGACAATTCTTGTATATTGATAAACATAAAGTTTAAATTTAAGATCCTTCAAATATCTATATTCTAATTACATCACATTAGTGGGCCTATGATGGATGATGGCTTCAAGACCATCCATAACCTCAACAAACAAAAGTATATGATCTATTTTAAGATTTATATCCACTTGATGACTCTTCAATTTGAGGTTTTTAGTTCTTCAAAATAGGGGTGATCTTTTCCTAGATGCTCATTGATGATTTCACCAACATTTTTGGAATCAATTGCATGACATAATTCTATTTCACATTTATTTTCATAGGAATTTGATTCATATGATGTCTCTACATCTATTTTTTGTGAAGATGATGGTCAAAATTTTGTATAACTATTTAAAAAAATCACTAGAAACAAGATCAAATGGTTACATTTTGATTCCAAACTATAGAAAATAAGATGGGTAGGATGTCTTGTTAATCTAATAAGTTTTTCCTAGTATTATAAGAAAATGATATACATTTAAAAGATGTTAAACTTATTAGGGTAAGGTATTATGGAGTGGCCTACTACTCTAGAATTTCTGATATGATCCTTGTGAAAATTTATTTGTAGTTGGTGCTAGAATGAATAAAATTTTGGGTTAGAGCATTGGATATTTTAATTGTATGTATTGAGTGAGTGAAAAATATTTAGGATTGAATATTTATTTTCTTGTTTTAATTTTTATGTAATTCTTTTCCAAAAAGAAATATGTCCACCTATTATCTAAAACTTTCCACATAATTGATAGATAATTGTCATAGCTACATTCTTGTACCAAACTGTCATTTGGTTTCTTTTCACAAAAATATATCATATTATCTTTGTTTTAGTTCATCTACTTTTCATTAAAAAAAAATTGTCTTCTTAGTTTGTGTAGTGTCATAAATTGTCACCCCTTACAATTTCACATTATGTTTGGCTCCCCATTATGTACTTGGACCTAATTATGCTTATTTTTCCCCCATTTTATTACCATTTTCAAAAATTCAAATTAAATTTGGGAATTAAATTTAATTATTTATGTAAGGAGCATTTAAATTAAAAATAGGCCTAGTCAAGGGTGCCTTTTCCCTTGACAACCCTATTTTGGCTCAAATTTAAATATTTTATTATTGATATTAATATGTTTGCAAAATTATATTCATTTTTCATCCTTTAAAAATAATTATTGTGAGAAATATTGATATGTATATAAATAAGTCTTTTTTACCATTTGAAAAACTCATGAAACTTTGATCAATTGGGCATCCTAAAAAGAAGTCAAGGCAATTTAAGAGAAAAATAAGCAATATTTTTTTAGTACTTTCACAAGTCAAGATTATGTTTGCAATGCATCATCAAGTTCATGTCAAAGCATAAGTAAGATCATTTCATGTTTTATGTTCATTATCATGTTTTGAGTACTGACACTTGCAGGATCTAAGATCATTTCATGTTTTATGTTCATTATCATGTTTTGAGTACTGACACTTGCAGGATCTTCAATCAACTATCAAGCTCTCCTTACATGAGATAAGTGAAGTGAACTTAGTCTATCAAGGAATGCATATTTGAATGGTAAGATGTAGTATTTTGATTTATCAATTTTATCCATTTTCCTCTACTTGACATAGGGTAAGCATTATTTATCCAGCATCATCATAGTCATGGAGGTGGGAACACCAAAATAGTGTTTACAACCCTTCCTCTCCTCTCTTTCTTGTAGGATGCAAATTTGAACTAGATTTGGCCTTTTATTTCAAAGAAGTTCTCTTTGTGAACAAGTGAAACACATTTATTTTGTTCTATAAGCATGGATTATTCCATTTTGCATAAAATTAAATCTTTATAGAGTGATGTAAAGTTGAGGATATTTTCCCTTGAACTCCCAAAATCACTTACGTGTCTTGTTTTGTTTGTTTCTAATATTTTTTGGAGGAAAGAACTATTAGGGAATCCCCAAATCTTATCATTTTACTCCTATGAGTCCCTAAAATGGTGACATTTATTCTGGAGCTATGCAAAAGAAAAAAATATTTCTCTTTGTGGAAAGGATTTCAAATTCCTACTATCACCATCGATCTTTGACAAATCAATGTTCCATATTAAAAAATGAGGCTACCATTGATCGTGCATTCAAGCATGAAAAATACATTGATGGTGGAATTGATATGTATCTACCAAATTCTCAAGAGTATTGGCTTAATTATATTCATTCTCATCATTCAAGGCACAAAGAAAAGACATCAAAGAGATATATAGTAAATTTCTTAGTGAATGAGGGTTTTCACAATTTTTAGGGTTTTCAACAAAGTGAAGAACTAATGCAGAGCCAAGGTGGAGAAGATTCAAAACTAATCAGACCTCAATCAGACATCAACCTGTGAAACCACAATCATTCACATTGAATCAACTGACACCAATAGGTTATAGAATCCAAAACTCAACAATTGGGCTTATATTTTATAGAAGGCCACCAAAAGACCATCTCAACATCAACTAGGCATCAACTCAGACCCTAATACCATACTCCAATCAGATTTAACAAGGTTATTTGCACCATTATAGAGAATCATCAGATTTCCCTGCAAAAAGGCTACAAGAATTAGCCCTGTTTTACAAACAAAGTACACTCTAAACTTATCCTAACCCCTAAATTTTTTGGACAGTCCTTAAATGTGTCTCAAAACACCCAAATCCACTGGTCTTTGCCAATTTCAAACTCTCTAAGCTATTGTTCTCCAAAACCCTCAATTTACTTACAAATACCTAGGGTTTTCAGTATTTCACCCTTCCAAGGCTTTCCAAGCCCAAACAAAACATCAAACTACTCTATTAGGGTCTACACAGACATAAAAAAAACTCATTAGGCCTTTAACCTGATTAGTTCTCAGAATCACTACTTTAGTTCCTTCATTTTATGACAAAAACCCACAATTCTAGCCTAGGGTAACATCACCCAACCCTATAGATGCCTTTCCTTGGTTTCAATGAAGCATAAAAACTTAAATTAACATAATATAGGCCTTTCCTCCAAATCATAGGTCACCACAGTAGGAGGAAAGGCTGCATCCTTGAAAAATGAAACTTAGACCCTACTGGCCTATTACACGCAGATCAAGAACAATGAAGATTTCCTTTCACAAAGTTAATTAAAGAAGCCTCAAAACATAAGGAAATATATGTTAAGACATTCCACCACAATATTTTATGAATTTCAAATAATTGGAGGCTTGTACTAGGCCGTACACAGTAAGAAAAGATTTAAAACTCAGAAAAATGCTTCAAAATTCACAGTTGGACGTTGAAACAGAGCACAAATTCCTCAAAAGGAATTTCATTGAACCTCCATTCAGGCTTGCAAGATATATTTATACATTTCCAAATCAATACAACCTTCCCCCAATGCCTTTAACCACCCTTTAACTACCAAGACCTCCATTTGGCTTAAAAGTGCTAACATTGACAATTGTTGCCAAATAAGCATCATTATGCAATTTTGTTGTCCAAGACACCTAAGACCACTTAAACACCTTTATATTATCCCTAATATAACTTCTAAACTCTTTTCTTGCACTCCCCTTTACAAACTCAAGAATTTTCCTTCAAAGGCTACAAGGACACTTTAAGTGCAAGATTAACATTTCACCCTTAATGACTCAAGATGCTTCTAAGTACATTATGATTGGTCCTTTTAGACCTTATTAAGCCTAAATAAAACACAAAACACTCTTATACCAACCTAGACACCCATAAATGACTTTTCTTGACCTTCAAACATGGAGATGTGCAACTAGGTGATTAGGTGCTCCTACACAATACACCCCCCCTAAGAAGAATTCATGTCACATGAATTGTGGATGATACCAACATGTCCAAGTTGGATTAAAACACCATTGATTCACAGACCATTTCCATTTACCCATGTTTCTCTATGCTTCATGTTGCTCTATCTTTATACTCTGCCCTACTTATGTGGCTTTGTTGACACTTGTTTGTGCCTTCATCTGTATATTAGGACCTGCCAATGGTCTCCTACATGTTTCCATCTGTTTTCTTTTACCTGTACCTACAGATAAACAAATGTCAGTATGCTCCATAACTGAGTTCAACTTGATCTCATCTCCACAAGGGTAAATATCTCCAAAAATTTTCCCACACTGTTCTTGCACCTCTATCATCAGTCCCTATACCTTGCCACCATGTTTCTCCACTATTCTATCAGTGTTATCAACCCCTGTACCTACAATTTTCATTTGTTTCACACCCATATCTGCAAGAATAGGACATTCAATGGTCCCAACTAACACACCTTCTTGTTTACTCTCTAGTAAATCACAATTTACCCCTGTTTTTGTTATCACATCTATTGTTCCTACATTACCAAACCTAGGACAGTCTTCTACATCAAAATTTCTAGTTTCTTTTACAACATTAACAAGTTCCCTTTTCCCACACATTATCACCTTAGCTTTACCTTTCACATCTTCTACCCAAGGGGTCAAGAAAAACTTATGTCCATCCTTCATTATAGTATATTCATTTGCTCTTCCATCATACATGGTACACCTATCATAATGCCAGGGTCTTCCTAGGAGTATGTGGCAATAGTCCATTGGAAGAATGTCACAAACAACATTGTCCTTTAATCACCAATCTGGAAATCTACCACAACCTTCTCATTTACTAACAAAGATTGACCATCACTTAGCCAAGATACCTTGTAGGGAAATTCATGAAGAATCCTTTTCAAGTTTAACTTGTTCACCATTTCACATGACACCATATTTTCAGTTGAACTAGAATCAACCACAATTTTGCTTACCTTTCCCTTGCTCTTGCAAGTGGTTTTGAAAAGCCTCTTCCAGTGCAATGGCTCTACTTCTTTGGAAGTCTTAAAAAGTTTCTTGTGCAACATCAAAGCTTCTCCAACTTCAGGGTTTGTAGGATGGCTTGATGAACCAGTGCTCTCCTCTTCATCCTCTTGCACAAGTTGAACTCTTTTATCACCTTTACTTCCACTTGATGAAGCACCAATCTTCTCAGGACACTTGTAGGATGGATGGAAAAATTCATTGCAAGTGTAACATCTACTTGAAAACACATTGGAACTCCTACCTCCTCCAAATCCGCCCCTTGTACCCCTCCATCCACCTCTGGAATCATATTGCTCTTGACCTTTCATGGCATCTTCTTGATTGTCATTTTTTGGCTTTGAATTAGGCATAGATCCTCTTCCTCTTGATGCATTACCTCTGCCCCTAACTGCTTTGTCTTCTCTTCTCTTCATTTTCTCCTCCACCCTAATTTCCATTTGGTAACATTCCTAGGGTTAGCCAAAACCAATTCATCTTGTATGTTTAACCTCAAACCACCCATATATCTAGCAACTTTTTCATCTTCATTCTTATGATGACCAGACCATAAACTTAGTTTATAAAATTTCTCAGTACAAGACTTAATGTCTATTTCCTTTTGCCTTAAGCTTTGCAATTTCTTAAACATTTGAACTTGATGATCCTTGGGTAAGAATTTACCTTTGATTTTTGATACCATATTTTCCCATGAGGTGATTTTAGACTTACCTTGTTTCCTCCTCTCTGATTAAAAGTAGTCCCACCATACCAAAGCATGGCCTTGCAACTTTATCTTTGCAATCTTTACTCTTTCCTCCTCAGGAACCTCATCACATTCAAAATGGTTATCCAATGCAACAATCCAGTCAAAAAATTCTTCATCATTTAAACTTCCACCATATTTAGGAACATCAATTTTTACCTTAGGCTTGTCATTCCTATCTGCGTTCACCAACTTTGCAATTCTTTGGTCCTTTGGGTCAATCTCTTCTTCCATATCTTCAAACTTGTCATCTTCCTCTTCATCTGACTCACTCTCTTCCACATCCCTTCTTTTGTTTGTCTCCAAGGCTATGATTCTTTCCTCCAAGTCTTTGATTTCTCTAGCATGTCTTTCTCTCATCTCCTTCATCTCTTTAGCCATATCTTTGTTCTTTGGAGGCATCTTTGAATACTAAACTCTTCACTTCTCCCTTGCTCTTCACAACCTACAAAATGCAAACAAATCTACTCCCTGGTGTTCTGATACCACTATGATGCAAAGCCAAGGTGGAGAAGGTTCAAAACTGATCAAACCTTAATCAGACATCAACCCGTGAAACCACAATCATTCACATTGAATCAACTGACACCAACAGGTTATACAATCCAAAACTCAACAATTGGGCTTATCTTTTAGAGAAGGCCACCAAATGACCATCTCAACATAAATTAGGCATCCACTCAAACCCCAATACCATACTCCAATCATATTTTACAAGGTTATTCGCACCATTATAGAGAATCATCATACTGCCCTGCAAAAAGGCTACAAGAATTAGCCCTATTTTACAAACAAAGTACCCTCTAAACTTCTCCTAACCCCTCAATCTCTTGGAAAGTCCTTAAATGTGTCTCAAAACACCCAAATCCATTGGTATTTGACAAATTCAAACTCTCTAAGCCACCGTTCTCCAAAACACTTAATTTACTTACAAATACCTAGGGTTTTTAGTATTTCAACCTTCCAAGGCTTTCCAAGCCCAACCAAAACATCAAACTACTCTATTAGGGTATGCATAGACATAAAAAACACTCATTAGGCCTTTAACCTCATTAGTTCTCATAATCACTACTTTAGTTCCTTCATTTTATGACAAAAACCCACAATTCTAGCCTAGGGTAACATCACCCAACCCTATAGACACCTTTCCTTGGTTCCAATGAAGCATGCAAAATTAAATTAACATAATACAGGCCTTTCCTTTGAATCACAGGTCACCATAGTAGGAGGAAAGGCTCCATCCTTAAACAAAAATGAAACTCAGGCCCTACTAGCCTGTTACAGGCAGATCAAGAACAATGAAGATTTCCTTTCACAAAGTTAATTAAAGAAGCCTCAAAACAAAAGGAAATATATGTTAAGACACTCCACCACAATATTTTATGAATTTCAAATCATTGGAGGCCTGTACTGGGCCGTACACAGTAAGAAAAGATTTAAAACTCAGAAAAATGCTTGAAAATTCACAGTTGGATGTCGAAACAGAGCACAAATTCCTCAAAAGGCATTTCATTGAACCTCCATTCGGGCTTACAAGATGTCTTTATAAATTTCCAAATCAAGGAAACCTTCCCCTAATGCCTTTAACCACCTTTTAACTACCAAGACCTCCATTTGGCTTAAAAGTGCTAACATTGACAATTGTTGCCAAATAAGCATCATTATGCAATTTTGTTGTCCAAGACACTTAAGAGCACTTAAATTTTTTTATCTTACCCCTAATATAACTTCTAAACTCTTTTCTTGCACTTCCCTTTACAAAGTCAAGAAATTTCCTTCAAAGGCTACAAGGACACTTTAAGTGCAAGATTAACATTTCACCCTTAATGACTCAAGATGCTTCTAAGTACATTATGATTGGTCCTTTTAGACCTTATTAAGCCTAAAACAAAACACAAAACACTCTTATACCAACCTAGACACCCATAAATGACTTTTCTTGACCTTCAAACATGGAGATGTGCAACTAGGTGATTAGGTGCTCCTTGTTAGTGTAATTAATATTTAATTACACTTCCATAACTTTACTTAGGTAATATTTTAATTCCTAGGTTTATAGTTGTCATCCTTATCTTTTTGAGCTATCTTGTTGCTCAAAATAAGATTAGGGTTATGCATACTTGCTTTTATAAAGCAAATCATCTCATGTAATTATGAATTTCTGAATAATATTATTTGCACATCTTCATGCAAAGCTCTTGATTTTTCTAATTTTCTCTTCTATGGAAGGTTTTTTGGTTTGCATGTCTGATCTTGGTTTATAACATGGTATCAGAGCCTTGATTTGCAGCCCCTTCTTAGATTTTTGAGAAAATCATTGCAGAGTTCATTTGGGATTTCTCGAGGGTTTCACGCCTTGAGTTCATCTATGCAACATTTTGGATCAGATTGGGCTTCACCATTGGATTCAGAGCACTATAAAAAGTCAAGATTGGCTTTTATTTTGCAGATTTTGATCATCATTTGCCAGATCCATGAGGGTTTCAAGTTAGGTGATTTTTTGCAAGCTCTAGAGGTAGCTGATTTTTTAGAGCATTTTGGGCACAAACGGAGGTCACCATCTTATTCGCAGTGGCCAAAAACCCTCAGATCACCTTTCATTTTGTCAATTTTGGAAAAGTTGGGCAAGAAGGCAAAAAAAATTTGCCAAGGAGGTCGTACGGCCTCCCCAACGCATAAAAATCAGAAAAAAAAAGGAAAATTTTTTGGTTTTCATGTAGGCGCCTCTAGTGTTGAAGAATCCCGCTGTTGGTGGCGCCATCCCATTTGCCACCAACTAGCGCTCAGCCCTTGCTAGGCCCCTCTGGCTAGCCACCGATCCTATGGGGGATTAGGCGCTATGTGCTCAGCCCCCGGCCGACCCCTCTGCAATCTGCATGGTCTTATGGAGAACCAGGAGCTCCACCCCAGCCTCCAGCCCGCCAGCCCCTAGTCACGCACGAGACCAAGAGCCAAAATTTTTTTAGCCCCCTGGGGGCCCTGCAGGCCTTATTGGGCCTTCTGGAGCACCTTTCACTAAATTGGGCATATTTTTTGCGTGCGGTGTCCATTTTTTGCAAACGAGATACCATTGGAAAGCTAATTCTGACACCAATCCAGTGGTGAAGGTAGATTTTTCTGATTTTTCTCCAAATTTATTTTGCAGGTCTTTGAACTTAGATGAAGTTTTTTGCTTTGGAGGGCATATCTTTTGACTCGCTTATCCTGTTTTCGCCATTCTTGCGGTGTTGGAAAGCTGGTTCAGTCCTCTACATAGATCTGAGGTCTTTTTTTTTCTTTTTTTTCTTTTTTTCTATTTATGCATGTTTAGCATTCTCTCCTTTTACAATCATTAGGTTATTGTAATAAATGAACTAAGATAAAGTTCCATTAGGGGGTTTCTTGCATAATAAACTGATTAGAGTGTAGTTTCACTTTGATCTCCATCTTGTTATTGATGACAACTTGCATGGGTTATATTTGGTTTCTTAGTTTCTTTTGGCCATACCTTGCTCTTGCTTGACACATATCATATTCACATGGGCTCACACTTTAGATTGGGAGCCTATGGTTATTGATCTGCATTGGTTAAGATCCTTCTTAGTTTGAGGGCCATGTTTTTATGGTTAATGTTCCAGAGTCTTTATAGTACTTGTTCCCATGGAAGAGTTTTAGTCTCAGTTTGGCATCGACATCAAGATACACAGTTTCCAGATTTTTTCATCATTTCATCTATTGTTGCTTCACAGATTCTAGGGTTGTTCGAGTTTGTGAGTTTTCCAGTGTTCCGTGGCATCGGGTCTGTTGTTGCATTATTATGATTCCACCTGAGTCCTTCAGTGAATCTCATTTGGTTTCTTGTAAACAAAAGTATCTTTCCTTGCTTTTCGGATTGCAGTTCTAGTGTTACTCCATAGTGTTCTTCCAGTGCTTCTTTGCAGCAGTCATCTCATTGTAGTGGGATTTTGTCCCACTGGGTTTTCCTTCTCTACCTCATTATTGCATTTATACATGGGTACCTGATCAAGCCTTGTTTCTGGGACCCATTCATGCTTTCTTACATTCATCTTAGTTTTAGGTGCATGCTTTTTTAGTCTCCCTAAGTTGCACTTATGGGGGGGTGTTAGTGTAATTAATATTTAATTACACTTGCATAACTTTACTTAGGTAATATTTTAATTCCTAGGTTTATAGTTGTCATACTTATCTTGTTGAGCTATCTTGTTGCTCAAGATAAGATTAGGGTTATGCATACTTGCTTTTATAAAGAAAATCATCTCATGTAATTATGAATTTCTGAATAATATTATTTGCACATCTTCATGCAAAGCTCTTGCTTTTTTTTATTTTCTCTTCTATGGACGGTTTTTTGGTTTGCATGTTTGATCTTGGTTTCTAATATCCTGCACCAAGAACCAGTAAGTAAATTTGAACTATGTGTACTTTGATATAAGGGGGTATAGTTTTCTGGTTACTCAAATTCAAAAAGTAAACTAGGTCTCTAGAAGGGTAGAAATTGTGTAAAATTTTAAGGAAGTCTTTTGTGAAGTTGTAAATTTTTAAAGCCTTAAGTTTTATAAAATCCAAAATCCTAGAAGGAAAATCATGGCGAGAACATCTAGGGGTGTGACTATCAAGACCTCCATTTGGCTTAAAATTTTTGGTAGAAAGTAGAGTACATAGAATTTTTTAAATAAAGTGAAATTTGCACCCAACTAGCCCTGTTTATTTTCTTATCATACTCTTTTCCTGATTGATGATATTTTGAATAGCCACATTGACATTATTTGATTCTGTTCCATATACAATCTCTGACTAGACTTGTTCACAACCCAAATTTTCTAAAGTGTTCGCTAATTGGTTGCCTTCCCTATAAATATGATTGATCTGAAAATATTTCAGTTTGAAGAAGAATCCAAATTTGCTCCAAAACATATTTAATTTTCTAGCTACAAACCCACCTATTTCTGCATGCATTGATAATGATCAATGAATCACCTTCTATTTGTAATTTTGAAACTTTTAACTGGATTGATAGTTGCAAGCCCAACAAGAGAGCTTGAACCTCTGCTTGGTGATTTGTTCCAAAAGGAAAATGACAATATTTTTCACCAATGAGTGATCCCTCATGATTTCTTAATGGAACTCTAGCTCATGAGGCCCCTGTATTTCCTTTAGATGCACCATCAAAATTTAATTTCCCAAAACTAGTAGGAGGAAACCAAATCACCTTTTTTCTATCAATTTTCAATTTTACGTTTATATGTTGACTACCTTTAAAGGGGATGACAAGTTTGGGCCAAATCTTTAACTACTTAGCATCCCAATATGAAAAAACAAACCCAACATGCTTAGAATTAAGTAAATATGCATTAGCTATTTCACAAATCAAATTTTCTAGTTTCAACAACACTTGTTCAATACTTCTTTTTTCTTTGTGAAAAATCTGCTTATTCCTTTCCCACCAAATGCACCACACAACAACAAAAGGAATGATTCTCCATATACTTGCAAAAAGTGATGTTTTGTACAGTACTGGCCAACTTGTAAACAATTCCCGTAGAGTTTGTGGAAGCGGGGAAAACCAACCTAATTTGGCTTGAAAAAATGCCCAACATTTGCTTGCAAAAGGACATAGCAGAAATAAATGATCTACCTTTCCCAAACTTGTGTCACAAAGAACACATTTGAAAGGAGCAATAATCCCAATTTTCTCCATTCTTTTGCTTGTCAAGATCCTATGTGTTAACGCCAACCAAGCAAAGCAGCCCGCTTTAGGCAACACCATTGGATTCCAGCAAAAAGACAATGCTCTTTGTGATTTACCTTATGTTAAAGCGTGCATTATTGATTTATAACCCAATTTAATCAAATAATTACCTAACTTAGATGACACCCAAATAATCCTATGCACAAATTTTTGAACAAAAGACAGTTATGTCCTTAAGGATCTTATTTAACTCCACTTGTACTATTGGTATTGAACAATGTACCAATTTTTTCCAAGTTACTTTCCTTGTATGTTCATCTATCATATGAATATAATCTTTTACTTTTGTGCCCAAACTTTGAATTGATTGAGTTTCAGCCACCTAAAAGTCAGACATTGTACATAATGGGGGATACCCATTCCATGAATCATGCCAAAACTGTGCATTTTCCCCATTATGGATCTCCCAAGTTAAGTGAGGAGTAATTAAATTCCTGCAACTTATCAAAAAATTCCACATCACTGAACCTTGAGGAGCATTTGAGATTGTTAGTGTATGTTCTGATGCTCCACAATCCAGATAATGTGCCTACATAATCTTGCACCACTTGGCCTGAGGATTTGAATGCATATGCCAGACTAACTTGGCGCCTAAAGAAACATTCCTTAAAAATAGATTATGAACCCTTGCACCACCTTCTAACTTTTCCATGCAAATTATTTGAAGAGAAATAAGAGGAATTTTTATTTTACTATCTATACTTCCCTTCCATAAAAAATATCTAATCATTTTTTCAATTTCTACAATGATTGCTATTGGGGATTTCAGAACTACCATGTAATAATTCAGAATAGTAGAAAAAAAAGTCTTTACCATTAAAATTATTCCTGAAATAGATAACCACCACCCTCTCCAACTTGCAATTCTTTTCTAGATACTTCAAATGATTTTTTCCCAATAATAAATCCTATTTGGACCCATGAAAATGGTATTCCTAGATACTTAGAAGGAAAATTTGCAATCTGAAAGCCCAACATCTAAACTATTTGGTCCTTTAATTTTGACTCAACATTGAAAATATAGAGGTTTGATTTATCTGCATTCACTTTTTGACCAGAGGTTGAAGTGTTTTTTTCTAAAATGTGATTGATTTGATACACTTCTGGTAATGTTTCCTTGCCAAACAAAATGGTATCATCAACAAATAAAGAATGTGTTGCTGATATATTTGTGTTAGGAAGCTTAATGGCTTTCCATATACCATGTGTGAGCTTTGTTCACAACCCTACTCAATACCTTTGCAAAATAATAAAAAGAAATAGAGACAAAGGGTCTCCTTGCCTTACCCCCTAAGAAGAGCTGAAAAAACTTGAAGGGGAACTATTTACTAGTACTAAAAACTTTACCCCTGCCAAACATGAATAAATCCATTTACACTATTTTACATGAAAACCAAACTGTTTTAAGAATTTGCATTAAAAAAGACCAATCCACTCTATCATATGCCTTCATCATATACAAATTTATAATTAATGATGGAAGAGCATGTGTGGATATAGAATGTAGAACTTCATGTGCTACAAAAGCACCCTCTATTGTTTCTGTACCTGGAACAAAACCTCCTTGCTCTTTTGATCGTATTCTGGGTATGATGTTTAGCAAACACACATATATTGCTTTTATGAAAATATTATAGATAATGTTACAAAGAGAAATTGGTCTAAGTTCTAAAAATGAACTTGGATCAATAACCTTTGGAATGAGAGCAATGTGAGTTACATTGAACTGTTTCAACATTGTGCTCGAGCTTCTGGATTCTTCTAATGCATTTAACAGATCCTGACCAATAAACTCCCAAAATTTCTAATAGAAGATGGTTGTAAAGTCATCAGGCCCTGGAGCTTTATTAGGAGGAATGGAAAAAACCACTAACTTTACTTCTTTTAATGTGAATGGCTTTAACAATTATACATTTTCCCCCTGTGTGACTATTGTTTGAATTGACTCTAACATTTCTTCCCTTACCTTCTTTAACTGTTCTGACTTAATGCCTAGTGTAGAAAGAAAATTTGAATAAAATTTAACTCCTTTATGAATTTCTTTCTCACTTGATAACCTTTCTCCTAATACATTGTCCACAATTGAATATATTATGTTTTTAACTTTCTTTATCTGTGCATATTTATGAAAAAAATTGTGTTCTTGTCTCCCTCTTTTAACTATAGTTCACGTGTCTTTTGTCACCAATAAATCTCTTCATGAGCTGCTAGTTCTCCCCATTCTTCTTGTGGTTTTCTTTTCATGTTCATATGTGACTAGGGTTAAACCATTAGCTATAATTTATGTGTTAACAGTTGAAAGTTTTTTAAAGCATTTATCCTTTTGCTAAAAGACATTCTTAAAAATAGTCTGAATACCAAGCTTCACCTTTCTTGCCATTTTTTAACAATGGTCCCCAAGATTCCTCCCAGCAAAATCAAAATTACCAAAATCAAGCTGGAGGATCAAGTTCAGTTAATTAATCTTTCACTGTAAAGAATGTAGAAAGTGAAAAGACTCTCCAACTGACAAACAAGATGGAGACTCTGAAAAATACATTGTCTCAGATTTCTAACGACATGGCTTAACTCAGACAGAATCCCCCTCAGAACTAGAACCAAGGTTTTCAGAATCAGGGAGGATATTCTAATCAGGGTGGTCATCCTAACCAAAATCCTAGTCAGAATTATAATACCAACCAGAACACCAATAGGAATTTCCAGAACCAAAACTCCTCTAATCAAAACTATCAAAATCAGAATAGAGGATACAATCAAAGGCCTAGCAACAATAGGCCATGGAATACTGGACCCAATAACAAAGGAGTTTCCCACAATTATCAAGTGAGAGACGAGAAGCCACACACTGCCAATGTGGCAGACCTCAACCTCATGACTAATTGGTGTAGACTACATGATATTGTGGTCCATTCTAAGGTAAATTGCCCAGAGATGGAAAAAATGGTTAAGATAGCCCAAGTTGATGCTCCATTCTAGGGTGCATCCAACAAATCTAGTGGATCAATAGATACTGCCATGGCATATGATATCTTCGAGGAAGAGCTTCCATTTCCCAACCAGGAAGACAATGAAGCAATAGAAGATGTGTATGACGCCCAAGCCTTCCAAACCAAGGGAGGCCATTTCCTTAGAAATCAGAACAGAGAGCCATTCATGACCTCTGCCCCTCCTAATAATATGGTCCCGCCAAATCAGAATGCCGATAATAATCCACCACCACCAAAGGGACCATCAGATTCTCAGAACAAAGGTAATTCGTTTTCAATTCCTAAATATTAGGTTAGGAATGATTCATAATTTGATTTTATTATAGAGATGTAGAGGCAAAAGACTTTAATGTCTTTCTTTGATATTTTGAAATGGTGCCCAACTCAAAAGGAAATCTTGTTGAAAGCCTTGGGGGAAGCAGATAGGTCAAGAGGAAAAGAAAAGGAGACTCCTACTAATGAGATGAATGCGGCTCTCTACAAAGGTAAGATTGGTACTCCACCTTTCTTGCTAAGTTTGAGAATTTTTGGAAAGAATTTACATAACTGTCTCCTGGATTCTGGGGCATCGGGGAATGTCATGCCGTTTTTGATTTGTAGGAAGTTAGGTCTGAGCCCACTCCAGAAAAATAAAAAGGTTATCTAGTTAGATAAAACAAAAGTTAATGTGGTAGGAGAGCTAAAAAATATCCATGTACAGATTGGATCCGATCCAAGGATCCAAACTTATGTGGATGTCCTAGTTGCAGATATCCTAGAAACCTATGGGATGCTCTTGATCAGAGACCTGATGAAAAGCCTAGATGGATATTTGTCTTTGGATTTCTCACACATGTGGCTGCCCTGGAAAGGAATAGCAAGCCAGATCAGAATTGAAAGTGAGCCCAGGCTCAACCACATGATCACTGAATATGATACCCCTAATGAGGTAGCCTATTTTTATAGGAGTTTACAAACAGGAGGAGATCATGACCTTTTCAGTACTTCATTCTGATGACTCACTCCTTTCCCGGCAAAATGACCCAATGATTACTGTTAATCAGCAAGTCCTAACAAGAAAATTACAACAGGATAGGCTGGTACTGGGAGAAGAGGTCGATATGTGGAGTCTCCTACTTCCTAACTGGTGTAGGGTGCATTACCATAACCCTTCTGAGTTAACTTTCCAACCCTATGTAGATATTTTAAAACATGTCTCCCGGGTAGAAGAAACTGGTGAGTATCAACCCCAAGCCCCTACTAATGAATTTCCATAATTTCAAGCTAAGGATGCAACCATCCTTACGAGAGCCGGCTCTGCTAAGAGGGAATCATCTTCTCAACTCGAGCAAACTCAGGTTCTATGTTTTGAATTACCACAAGAGACTGAGAAATCTAAGTCTTTGCCGATTACACCTACTCCCGAAACCTTTCCAATGCCCAAGCCATTGATGACGAAGGTACTAAATCATGACCTAACTCAAGGGGAGGTTCAAGAATCACTTCCTGAACAAATTTTCAATTCAGGAAAATCTTTTGATGAACTATGCCCCCAGTTGCCTTCAAGTACTGATGATCAGCACCAGTCCGAGCCACCATATACTTCTGCCAAGCAAAAGACTATAGGCCAAAAAAAGAAAGAGATCCCAGCCCCAGATCAATTATGGATCCTAAAATTTGATGGCTCCAAGTCCAAATCAAGAAGTGGAGCAGGGGTGGAATTAACCAATCCAAAGGGGAAGACTTACTTTGCTTCCTATAGGCTACAGTTTGGTTGCACAAACAATGTGGCAGAGTATGAAGCACTTGCTAGGGGCTTAATATTTGCTCATCAGAAGAAGGTCACATCTCTTATGGTGATGGGGGACTTTGAAGTCATCATCAAACATGTTCATAGACAATATACTTGCCATAATAAAAGATTGGCTGCATACAAAAATAGGGTTTGGAATTTGATCAAGGACTTTGATGCTTTTAGAATTACTCTAATTCCTAGGGAGCAAAATCAGATTGCAGATGTTTTGACAGTTACTGCTAGTACTTTGGAGCCTTTGTAGGACTCCAAATTGAAAAGATTTTCAGTTGAGCTAGTTTCAATCCCAATAGTCCCTGATAATGTTAAGAATTTTTAGGTCTTTGAGGATGACCAACACATACTTTCCTTCTTGGCAAGTTCAGATGTCTTTGAAGGACATATCATAGATGAATCAGATAGAGATCAGGGAGAATGGGACCCTGAAGATTGTGATATGGAAGGAGTAATGAACTTAAAGAGTAACAACATACCCAAGGGAATGGTATCCTTAGAAAGGATATTTGATTATGATCCTCGGACTCGGGAGAGAGTTCCAACGCAAAGTGAAGGAGGGAAGTATGAATCGATTAATCTGGCTAATTCGAGCCCTGAAAGAAATTTTCTTATAGGCAAGACCTGCCCTAAGGAAATAAAAAATGAAATAATCAAGGTGTTAAAAGAAGATATTGCAGAGATTGCCTGGAGTTATGGAGATTTGAAGACTTTTGACACCTCTGTCATCACACACACAATACTATTGAAGCCAGAAGCCAAGCCCTTTCATCAAAAGCAGCGCCCGGTCAACGCTTTGATCGAGATTTTAATACAGAAGGAGGTGTAGAAGCTTTTATCAACAAGAATCATCTTCCCAGTAAGGCACTCCACGTGGGTTGCCAATCTAGTTCCAGTACGTAAGAAAAGTGGGGAGATTAGGTTGTGTGTTGATTTCAGGAATTTGAACAAGGCCTTAGAGAAGGATAACTATCCACTTCCTTCTCTTGATGAGGTATTACAAACCATTAATGGATCCTAGATGATGTTGTTCTTAGACAGCTATTCTGGATATAACCAAGTGCTTGTCAGTCATGAGGATAGGATGAAGACTTCCTTCACTACAAAATGGGGAACATTTTCCTATAGACGCATGTCATTTGGCCTCATTAATGCTGGAGCTACCTTTCAGCGCACAATGGATGTGGCCTTTAAAGATTTGATAGGTAAATGTATTATTATATATGTTGATGACTTGACAATATTTTCCAAGAAAAGAAAGGATCATGCTGCTAATTTAACAAAGGTCCTTAAAAGATGTATCAACTATGGAGTATCTCTAAATCCCAAGAAGTGTGTCTTTGGATTTTCTGAAGGGAAACTTCTAGGGCATGTGATATCAGAAAAGGGGATATCCATAGATCCTGAAAGAGTTGAGGCTATTTTGAAATTGGCAATGCCAGGAAGTAAAAAGGAGATGAGGTACTCCTTTGGGAAGATTAATTTCGTGAGGAAGTTCATAACAGGGTTTGCAGAAATTGTCAAACCCCTCAACGAGATGATGAAGAAAGATGCTAAAATTGAATGGAGAAATGAGGCTAAATCTACATTTTCGCAGATTAAGCAATCAATATCTAAGGCGCCAGTCTTGACCAACCTAGATTACCTAAAGCCCTTTTATATTTATTCATTTGCATCTGATCATTCATGTGCATCAGTCTTAACACAACGCAGAGGTGAAGGAGATGAAATACCAATTGCTTTCATGAGCTCGCCATTCAAGAATGCAGAAGTCAGGTACCAACCCTTGGAAAAACAGGCCTTTGCATTGGTATGAGTGGTAAAAAAGTTTAGGCATTACATTTTGAGAATCCAAGTTATTGATATAGTGCCTGATCCAGCGATTAAGTCTCTCCTTATGCAAAGTGAATTAGGGGAAAGAAGAGGAAAATGGATGGCTATCCTGCAAGAGTATGATTTAGAGATCCATCCAATGAAACTTGTCCGAGGACAAGGTTTATCAAAGGCCATGGCTGAGGTTGACAAGAATATTACCTGTTAGTAATATACTGTGCACTCATTTACCAAGGACCCATTGTATACTGATTTGATCTTCTTCCTTCTAAATAACAGATGCCTAGAAGGAATGAATGCTACCTAGAGGAGGGCACTAAGGATGAAGAGTGCTCATTACATGCTCAAAGGAGGGGCTCTATAAAGAAGAAATTATGAGGGGGTGTACCTACGATGTTTGGACCAACAAGAAGCTAAGCATGCCATGGCTGAATTCCATGGTAGGCATGGCACAAGACATGGATCAGCAGATTCTTTGGCTCATCAAATCCTCAGGTCAGGATATTATTGTCCCCATGTGTTTAGGGATGCACATCAACATGTTAGGACATGTCATACATTTCAGACTTCTACATCAAAGGAGCGTAATCCAACAATGCCTCTGCAACCAGTATATGAGGTAAGACCGTTTTCCCAATGGGCACTAAATTTTGTTGTGGTAATCAATCCTAATTCTTCTGTAGGACACAAATTCATTCTAACTGCTGCAGACTATTGCACCCGTTGGACTGAGGCTCAACCATGCAAGAACAACACCACTGAGGTGGTTATCAAATTTCTCACTAAAAATATCGTTACCAGGTTTGGAGTCCCATTTGCCCTGGTATGTGACAATGGCCCTGCCTTTTCATCTGCTGAATTTATACAATGGGCCTACGAACACAAAATTATCTTGAAGTATTCCTATAACTACTATCCTCAGGGAAATGGTGTAGCAGAATCTACTAACAAGAATTTGTTAGAAGTAATAAAGAGATTACTTGAAATTAATCCTAGAGACTGGCATACCCAGTTAAGATTTGCCTTATGGGCAGATCGAACTTGTATTAAGGTTGCTCTAGGAAGTTCCCCTTTGAAACTAGTTTATGGCCAAGATTCGGTTTTTCCCATACACTTATAGATACCTGTTCTTAAGTTCATGCAAGAGTTTTATACAAGAGATGACTAGATTAAGGTGAGACTAAATAACCTGTTAAACATGGAAGAACAGAGAGACGCTGCTTTACAATAGTTTTTCAAACATCAGGTTGTTGTCAAACGTTGGTTTGACAAAAGAGCTAAGATTAAGGCATTCAAAATATTAGATCTGGTATTGCTGTGGGACAAGGCTAAGGAGAAAAAGGGTGATCACCAGAAATTCGATAGACTCTGGCTAGGTCCGTATCAAATAGCCGAGATCTTGGGTGAGAACGCTTTTCGTTTGAGCACCTTGACGGGAGAACCTGTTCCATTGCCAGTCAATGGGCAGTTTCTCAAACATTACTTCAGCACATAAATGTTTGAGTTTCTGAATCATTTGTATACATGTATTTTGTGTAATTACTGGTTCTTTGCTTTTGTTGTTTGTTTGTTTGTTTGTTGTTTCTTTCTTTTTGTTTGTTTCCTTTGTTGTTTTGTGTCTGTCTTGTTTTATTCTTTGGGGATTCTCTTTTCTTTCCATCTTAAAACATTGGGGTTGTTATTCAAAGAATACTATGGGCACTAGGAGAGAAATTGGTTTAGGAATTTTTGGGCATATGTGTTGAAAGATTTTGTTCTAAAGCTCATGCCTTATGGTCATTTTAGCATAATTCTGAAAGTTATTAGGAGTAAGGTATACTGTAGATGACCTCCTGAACTATGATTGAGATAAAACATCTGACTATAAAGTGCCTATTCATCTTAGGGTGATTATATCTTCGATTCAAGTGAAAAATATGTTTCCCCAAGACTATCATAGGATCCACTGTAGTTCTCAACCCACATCTCAGACTATTAAAGTCTTTGTATTGAGGAGGTTTTTGAAAAGAATTTTCATAAGTAAGGCCTATAAAAGACAAAAAAAGAAAAAGAGAAGCACTACAATAAAGGAAAACTCAATACTAAATGGGTAATTCAAGTATCTCTATCGGGGCTATGGACGCCTGACTGGCAGTAGAGCAATGCTTTGAGAGAACTAGTGATATCTCCGTTGGGGCTATGGATGCTTGACTGGCAGTGGAGCAATACCCAGGATTCCATTACACGACAATCGAAGGACTCAACCTATGTAGCTTAGATCGTAGATATAGTTGTTTAGGTGTGCAGAAAGCTCAAATAAAGAAGGATGCACCATAAGAATGCACACACTCAGATTTAAGCAATAGTTTATGTTGGTCCTACATTTGAGATTCCAGCTCAACTTTCCTTAACTATTCTAATCACACTTAAGTTAACGTGTCTCATAAATTATAAGTTTTGGGATGACTGAATTCTTCAATATCTTAAAAATGGGTAAACCATTTTCCTCAGCCAAGTCGCCATTTGTTATGCCTTGCATAACCACCCCATTTTGTGTTGGAATAAAAATGGGTCCCCCTTTTGTGTCTTTTGTTTTGGTGGTCTTTGGTTGTTTGGTTGGGACTTAGGAGTTCTTTGTTTTTGCTCCTAAGTTTGTCTTTTGTTCTATTAGAGGTGGGTCCGGAACCAAATCCATACATGGAACTCTCACAAGGTTTCTAGTTCGGATAAAGTTCTAACTCCGACTCCGCCTTGTCTTTCATTTTTCCTTTGTTTTGTTGGTTGTTTTTGACTAACACTTGGGATGGTCCGTTCCCTTGTTTTGTTGGTCATTTCCTTGTGTTTTTGTTTGTTCGCTCGCATGGGATCAGAACCGGGGTTGGAAATGAAATGGGAAGTTTTTAAGTTTCCATTTTTGTGATCCTGTCCCGACTCCACTTCTGCTCTTTTTCTTTTTCTTTCTCGCTTTCTTATTGTTTGGGTCGGGTCTGGTGTTTGCTTCGGTCCTGCTTCCCTTGTTCTTGTGTTGTTCTTTGCTTTTTGTTGGGACCAGATCCAAACCTGGAATGAAACTTTGAACTTTGTGAAAGTTTCATTTCAGTTTTGTCTTTGCCCCCGTCTTCGTTTGTTGTTTTCGGTTAGTCCTTTTTGTCGAGGCCGGAACCAGGGTTGGAAATGAAATATGGAACTTTGTGTAGTTTCTCTATCTTGTTTCTGACCCGGCTCCACGTCCGCCTTACCTTTTGATGTTCCATTGACTTGACTAAATTGTCTATTTGCGTCATTGGCTTTGCCCCCGATCTACCGCATTTATGGCATTAAATGCAGCCTGTTCGCACACACAAATTATTGATTAAAGGTTTAATTATGCTTAAACTGCCTCATTGTTATTATTATGCGAAGTGTATAAGCAAATTATGGCCGGGAAACTCTCGAGAGAATTGATTTTGATCATGGGGGCGAATTGCTGAGTGAATCTTGGCAAATTTCTAGTCAATCCTAAGGGGCGTTTTGAGGTAGGTTTCTTTTGCTTTTCTTTCTTCCATTTTGTTCTTTCGTTTGTGTCATTTTAGCGTATTCATAGGAGTGTTTATTCTATGAATTTTGTTTGCTCGGTTGGTCTTTGTTTCTGTTCTTTTTGTTCGGCTTTGTTTGGTTCTTTCTTTCTTTTCTGTCCCGTTCTATTTTGTTGGGTTTGTCTTTCCGTTTGTCGTTGTTGCTTTGTTGTTTTGTCCTGTTGTCGCTTTCGTGACAGGTCCGTTTTGTTGTGCTCTGGTTTTGACTAGGGTTTTGATTTTGAAGGGGTTTCCTTGCTTGGGTATGAATTTTGTTTTGAGACCTTGTTTTGGCTTTATTGCATTGGTTTTGGGTTGTTCGTACCAGTTCCTCGTTGTGCCCTAGTTTCTACAAATAGGGTATCGAGCAAATTAGGGTTTTACAATATAACCAGTTCATGGTTTTAATGACTTTTTGTATGGAGGAATTATTGGAGAGTTGAGCTGAAGCCCTTTGTAGTTTCTGTTGGGGCTCATATGACCTAGGGTTTATTTGTTCATGTGACCGCCTTGTTTGAAATACTCTCCGTTTACTGGAATTGATCCGCTCTTGTTCCTTATTATGATGTCACTATGTCTTTACTCTAGCCGGAACTGGGTCTGAGGGGGAAGTTTAACTTGGTAGCTGTTACCAATTTTTTGCCTCAGCTCAATTGAAGGAGCTGGCTGAATGTTATCACATCATAAGGTGGAATTGCATTTTAGGTTCAAATGTTGTTTTGCATTATTGTGATTATGACATTAAGTAACGGTTATGCATTTTAAAGAAGAAATAGAGTTTTCATAATGCCATTCAGGTGTTCCAGAAATGGAAGAAATACATAATTGAACAAATAAGCAAAATAACATTCATTTATTTTGTAAAGAACTCATATTTTTACAAGGCTTCATTTGATTTCACAATCAGAATGATATTACAACATTGCATGTAGATGCATTTTTCTTTTCAATTGAAAAGCAGAATTGAAATCAAAGATCCACACAAGCCGTGGATATAACTGTTACAACACATTGCTAATAGCACATTGCACTACAAGAGATGCAGAAAGTAAAACACATAAGTGACGGCATAATCATCATTGCCTGATTATTGATGTTTGATGCCGAATGGTGTACCTTGCCTTCTTGAACTCCGTCGACCTGTAAGAGGAAAAGAGGGGTGTCAGTGGCTCTGATTATGATGTAACTTATATGGAGCACCCACAATAGTATAGCCTACTATTAACCATGCATTGAAACAATCAATCAATCAAGTGCAGTACGAAAGAAATGAGCTGAAGGAGAGATAACAATATCATGATCATCATATTATGTTTTTATGCTAACATTGTTTGTTTCCTTGTGCAGGTATAGGTAAAATCATGAAGCTGAACATTTTTTCGAAGACCAAGCATGTGGAGAAAAATGGGCTCCCACAAGGGTAGAGCTCGACATGCTGCCCTATTCATTAATGGGCCGATTTTAAAATATATTATCATGTTCATCAAGAGAAATGAAATACAACTGAATGAGTAAAAACAAGAGTTATCCATCAAGCAACTAAATCAATTGTACATTCATAGCGATCAGGTTATACATTCTGAAGGCTACAGGTGAACAATGAGTTTAGTTCACTTAAGGAATTCAACTGAGTGCATTTACATCAGATATTGTTGATTAAAGTCATGTTCTGTGCTTATCATAATCATATATGTCATGCAAGTTCAGTTTATCAATTCATCCTATTCATAATTAAGGATAGTGAACAGGCATACATTATGCCTTAATCAATAGTTCTGATTTCCATCATGAGAGAGAGCAGATTTTGAAAGAAGTTTATCAAGTGGAACATAAAAATGCATGAAGAGTAATATGTTACAACTGAGTATGAAATATAGATCAAACACTCAAGTGATTAATAAACTATCAAGTTCAGCTTGACTGGCAATGCAGTGTATTCAAATGACAAATGGTAACCAATTTTAGTTGACCGATAAGCAAATATAGCTTTAAAAATTGCCAGGTGGTTCGCAATGCTGCAATGTTTCAAGTTAAATCTCTACAAAGTGCAAATACAGAAAGCAATAGCAATGTTGCTATATGGTAAAAGGTTGAGAAATTCAGAAGAGAGGTTTTCTGTGTGTCAATATTCAGATGATACAAGTATCTGAGTATGGGGTACTGGTTAATGAAAAGCTACAGCAGGGACAACTAACTCAGTTTGGTTGGGTGATGCTTCAAACAGAATCATGTATCACTGTTGAAGGCGAGGTAGCAATCACTGTACATTCAAATGGTTTCAGCTAGGCACACTTGAACAGAGTTGTCAAAATCAGAATTTGGAAGGCACGAGAGGAATCTTTTAGATGCAGATATGTGGAAGTTTCAGGTGATAGGAAGCCTGAGGAATATCAAGTTTTAATGCAATGCAACATTGGAGAATGCAATATAACATGATCATTTCAGAATGCTCCAGAAGGTGTTAATCATGTACAGAAAGGGTCAAGTAAGGTGTAGTCCATAAAGTGATGCAATATCTCAATTTAAAAATCTCTATGGAGTTCAATCTAAATCTATTTGAAGCAGAATTTTTTTTTTGTTGTGTTGTGGTTAAGGAAAATCAAAAGACACTACTGTGTGTACAATGAATGAGCATGGAGATAATATACATTAAGGGGTCCTCCTTTTCACAACAAAATACAAAATCATGCTGAAAGTAAGAGTTTGAATGCTTAAAGAAACCTAGACTTTACATAATTATTTGGGATTACTAACTTTTATATCTTAAGCAAGTTTGCATGGCATGTATTTTTCTATTGTCTATGTTACCCAGGTGAGAGTCTGTTAAATAAACATCAAGAATAAATGCAAAGTATGGAGGGTCGAGTTTTGGTGATGACAGTATGTGCTTAAGTGTAACTCACCAGTCCATGTTTTGATGGAGTTCTTTAGCCGCGGCCAAGTTGCAGATAGCCTCTACATGCCAAGAGTTTCGAGCCCTTAAGTGATGTCTGAACCCTCATAGTGAGAATAGAGCACAACGGTGATAGATGCAGACACAAAAAGTTCAAAGAAAACACATTAGGGAGTATGCACAACCACGACCATAAGGCCTGAATATATTAAAATGTGGAGCCATAGAAGCTATGAAACCATCGAACTAGCTTACCCTTGCATAGTAGACGAAAGCAAAAGCATAACCTAAGAGATCTCTCATGGATCCTTCAATGAAGCTCGAGCTCATGATGGCATGGAGGAGCAAAGGAAAGAAAAATCAGAGACTAAATTCATACAGGCCGCGAGCTTATCTCTTTTTGGGTATTTAACAATGAGTGAAAGAACTTCAATACAGACAGAACAAAGCTTACCCACTAGAGTTTCAGTCAACTGGTGAGCATGGTGAAGATTATCATGGCACTCGAGCTCAAGTTCAACTTAGTCATGGTGGTGGCAGAGCTTCTTCCCTTCAAACTAGAGAGTGCAAAATGAGTGATCATTAGGGTTTGACCTTGTTTTAATCAAACTCATAATTCGACCTTATGATGATCTAGAATTTTCGGTTTAAAGCACATGGTGAATTTCAAATGGGGGTCGAAATTATAATCTATGCATTATGACTTATTAAAATCTAAGTCTAAATGTATATGAGGGGGGCCGAATGCCTAGGTTGGTCGATATGATAAGTCTTTGAGACTTATTTTGTACCTTAGTGAATTATGGTAGTTTAAATATGGATTATCAATAAGCATGTAATGGTGGATACCTTATGACTTAGAATCTTTTGCTTTGGGTCAAATATCCATTTAGGGTTCTTGGTTTCTTTTAATTGATTTTTAAGAAATCAATGAGAAATTTTGATAAGAATATGATGTGTTAATATTTTTATGATTTTGTGAGAAAATCAGAATATTGTAATGGAGCAATAAGGAGCTTTTCTTTTTGCAAAATATTTTCAATCTTTAATTGCAAAAATAGATTAATTGTGCAAATTTGCAATCCTGTAAAGCATAAATATAAAGCGATATTCTATAAATTGCTTTGTGTTTTCTTGCTATTTTTAGCATATTTTTGTTGAATTTTCCTTTTGGTCGGATTTCAGACCTATCTTGGAGAGATAAGGTTGTTTTTGAGCTTTTAAAGCAAGATTAGCCTATTTTTAGAGGCTTGACAGTGTGATCATAAAAGCAGTATGCTTTTTTCTGCTTTTATGTAGTTTTTTGAGATAGTTTGAGGCCTTTTCCTTGAGATTTTTTCTGAGCTTGGATTAGGGTTTCTTGAGGGTTCTTTTCAAGACTTAGTCTTTTCAGCTCTCATTCTCAAGCAGTTTAGATCAGAGTTCCTTCTCATACACAATTTTTTGAGTTTGTGAACACATTATGGTACTCAGTTTCAGATTATGGCATTCTCCTTCAGTTGAATAAAGACAACATTCCAACTTCTCATTTCTGTGTCCATTTGCAGTTTCTGTTTGATTTTATCTTGTGATTTCTATTTACATAATCCTTGTTTTGTCCTTAAACTGTAATTCTTAATGCAGAAAGTTCAGAAATACAGGTTGCATATTCTACTTCAAGTCGAGTCTTCATGCAAATCATTTATGTACCAAATTTTCTTGATAAGTTGTGAAATATTGCATCTTTCTGAAAACTGTTTGTGAGGAAGAGATCATAACCATCATTAAATCATTAATAAGTTTTGAAAGTCATCTGTTAGAAATAGGTTTTTATGTTCAGTCATCTTTTATCCCTTTCCTCAGAGGCTATTTTAGAATAGAATTCATAATTCGGAGAACCAACTCACTCTTGAGATTCCTTCTTCGTTCAGATCACCCACATTTGAAGAAGGTTTCCATGTTTCAGTAGTTTGCTGAATACTGCATTTAGCAGGGTGCAAAACTATTGATAACAGTAGATAACTTTTGTTTCTGGTTCGATTCTTGTTCTGGTCCCGCCTCCGACTATGTTATGGTCCGGCCCCCGTTTCGGTCCCGCCTCTGATCGTGTTTTGGTTTAGTCCTGATCCCGACCCTGCCTCATGATAAGAAATATTGTTTATGCCTGATACTTCTATGGTTCTGCCTCTGATAAAGGCATAATTTTACCAAGTAAATGTTATCTTAGGAAGATGGAGCAGTGATTATATGATTGAATAACTTAGATGTTTTGTTCATCTAATACAGGAAATTGCTGCAGGTATTGTGAGATGTCAGGAGCATCAGATGAAGCCTCTCAAAGGAGCCAGCCAGGTGAAACTTTGTGGCAAGTAGTTAGGCCAAAGAAGATCAAAGTGGAGCAGCTCCCATAGACCTTGAGATGTAAGAATAGGGAGGTTGTCCTCACAGCTAGCAAGATTGAATCCGAATGGACTGATATAACTGACACCAATTTAGGTCCTTTCAACTATGAAGAATTGCATGAGGAAACATTTACTGAAGAGTAGATCACAGGAAGAACATAAAGGATTGTTCAATCAGGACTGACGCATGTTGCACTTTTTCCCCTATCTGTTCAATGTCTAGAATTGATTCTTGCAGCAGCTGGAGCATATAAGCCCGCTACTAGGCAGTGTGTGGATGTGAAGGGTAATGTCATTATTGATTTCACACTTCAAATGATCAAATTCCTTTTTCATATACCTGATGTCAAGAATCCTAAGCAATTGAATGAAGTAGAGGCTTTAAAGCTTTACAGTGATAACAAGGAGAGGAATAGGTTCCATATGAATAATACTTGGATGAGAGTAGAGAAGAAGTCTCTGATCAAGCTCCCAGACCAGCCTAAGAGGGAAAAATTTAGTAAGGAAATTGGAGATATAATCATGTTCCTCTCTAGGGTGTTTGGCAAAAGGGATGCTTTGCTATTTAAAGAATGGATGTTTCCTTTCATCCAAACTATTTTGGATGGGAGGCAACAATTTGACTGGTCAATGATAGTATTTGATAGCATTAACAATCAGATGATAAAGGTGAGAGAAACCAAGCATTTCTTTATGACTTCCTATGTGGTTTATGCAGCTGCCCGTGTGGGGATTTTTCCTGGACTTCAAACAATAGGTATATTGGGGGAAGCCCAAGGACAAAAGAGAGTATGGGAGTATTATAACCAACTTACCTTGCAGGCATCAGAGAAACATTATAGAAGGGTTAATGATGCCTTTCTTTATGTCATAATTAACAAGCTTAATGGTGATGCTGGGTATAGACTTAGCAGGGAGGAAATGGCTTTTGTTAATGAATGGGGACATTGGTTTATCCAGTACCCCACATTCACCTATTTTAGGTTAGCAGGCTTTGATGGTCATCCCCATTTGCTACCTAGGTGTTGTGGTGATAGAATCATCCTAATGGAGTTTATTTATCAAGCCTTGGCTGTGAATCTCCAGTTTAGCAACAAACACAAGACTGGGTTCCATAAATTTTCGATGAAGCTGGGGGCCTTTTGTTGTCCACACATTCAGGCAGCCAAGACTGTTTGTGATGAATTAGTCTATTTGAAGTTGGGCTTGTACACTGCCAGGAAATGCTATGACCCCAAACACAAGATGAAGGCTTTTCTCCCCAGTGTCTTTGAGAAGCACTTCAATCTGTTGGAGGATTTTTGGGAGGACATACAAGATGAATATGATCTTAGGAGGAGGAATTATGAAAGGATACCCATCCCACTCATGATTGAGTTTGGGATAAAAGAAGACATTCTCGACACATTATCTGATGATGGGATAGTTTTGGATCCCAGGTATGATGCAAACAAGATTGGAACTAAAGATCTTGATCCAATAGATTGGAGTGCAGATGAGACCATTGACATAATGTAGATTGTAAGACCAGTGCTCGATAGGAGTATTCAATGGGTGAGTTTAAGAGCTAATCAGACTGAGGCTACATCATCCAAGAAGAGGAAGGCTACAGGTACTACCCAAGGCTATAAGAGGGAAAAAAGGACTGCACCTAAGGAGCCTTTAGAGTTTATGCCTTCTGGTGCACAAGAAGAGGAGGTGGCTCCTCAAGACCTTCCAAAGGTACAGGAAGATGAAACATTTGCGGAGGTGGGGGTTTCTACATCTGCTACAGGAGAGGTACCTACTCAGCCCTTTGATGCACAAGAGTTAGGTTAGGAATTACCAAAGGGAGCTCTCGATGATGAAGCAGAGGTTTTAAAACAAATGGAGGATTAGATTGAGATACATAATATTGAAACTGATTCAAAAAAGAATGCATCTGATAAAGAGCATCCGACTTTGACATCTTTTGATATGACAAATGATGCAGGGACTGAGCATGTATTGACTGAGGAAGATCAGTGGAAACTCTTTGAAGAGGCGAAAAGAGAATCTGATGCTAAGGCACAAGCTGAGGTATCGGCTAAGCAATAAGAGGAGGAGGCCAATGCACAATTTGAGTTGGTAGTCAAGTAGAAAGAGTTAGAAGATAAGGTCAAGCTGATGAATTGGCTCAACAATAACAACAAAAGGAGCAGGAGCTTAAAATTCAAGAAGAAAGGGATAGGTTGATAATGCAACAGAAAATCCATGACCTTGAAGAGGAAAAGGCTCAGCAAAGAAGAGAAAAAGAAGTTATTGAAGCTAAGATTAAAGCACAAGAAGAGGCTTATAGGCAAAAGGAAGAGCAAGAAGGTTTGAACAAGGAAAAGGAGGCTGCTAAGATTGTTAAACATGCGAAGAAGGCCAAGGAGGCATGGGACTATGTTGAGGAGCTGAAGAAGCAGCGAGATTAAATGTTGGAAAAGAAGAAAGAGGAATAGGAATGTTTGAAGAAAGAGCTGGAGGCTAAGAGGCTGCAAGATCAAAAGGATAAAGAGGAAGCAAAATGTTAGCACAGGAAAGGGAGCAAAGTGATCAACAAAATGTGCAGGAGGTTGATTCTCAACCAAAGCTTACATTGTTGCAACCTCTATCTTCCACTACTGTTGCTTCTTCTTCAACCTAGGCAGTCACTACTCCTATAGCTCCTACTTGGCTAAAACTGGACTTAGAGAGAAAACAAGTTGTTCAACCACAGCCGTTGAACTGGGAAGAAATGATGAAAGAAATTGGGAAAGGAGAAACCAAAGAAGAAGGCCCAGGTTCTTCACTCCACTAGGCTCACTGATGCTGGAGAGATCATTGCTGAATGTGCCATACCTGTAATGGAGAAGAACCGTGATTACATGAAAATCACTTATTATTAGTTGGGGGCAGTAAATTTGGGAAAGCCTACAAGAAATCAACAAATGAGTTTGATTGACATTGTGGCCTCTTCAACCAAAACCCGGATGATCAAGGATAAGCAAAGGAAGGATGAGCTTAAAGCTCAGTTGGATCAGCTCCATGGTTTCTTAAAAGATGTTTCCAGTCCAATTTCTCAACAGGCTGCTCCTCCTGAATCCTCGGTTTTGTTAACAAAGAGGGAGGCAAATGATTTGATTCAGATGAAAAGCAAGGTGGGGATGATGGACAAGTGGCTGGATAAGCTCAACTGGGAGGTTGATGATGTTCTTGTTGAGGGTGATAAGATTCATAAGGTTGCTCTTGAGTTAGTAGAGGATTTGGACCAACAGGATAAGGATTTGGACAAGCAAGATGGTGAATATAAGGAATATGTTAAAAGACTTGAAGACGTCCGTAAAGTGTCCAAATCCACTTTGATAGAATATTCCATTCTTGAGCTTGGTAATTAATATTTTGTGGAAAAGACTGTCAGCATCATAAGATACAAGTCAAGAGCTATGCATGGACATCAAGAAGAAGTCCAGGAAATGAGTAAAGACTTGAATCAACAGATGGTTAAGCTAGAGGCAGTTGTGGCCATTGTACTCAATTTAGATTCCTCAAACAAAGAAGGCCTATATTTTGATAAATTAAGGGAGAAATGGAGGGGTAGGTTTGAGGAAATCATGCAAAAAGGAGGTGATGGAGAGAGCTTATTGTTAGACCAGTTTATGGATATCTGGGAGGACGTAAAAATGGCTAAAAAGGAACTAATCAAGTTAAAAGAAATGCAAAAGTTAGTTTCTACAGAATTTGAAAGAATCAAGTTTGAAGGTGATTGGTTGGATGGGCCGGATTTGGATACTATTCAACAGGTGTTCTCGAGTTTTGATGAGTATATTCTTGAGCATTCAGTGCAAACATGACTGACTCTTTCCATCATGTTCTATCTGCTCTTCTCCTCTTTTTGTGGTTTTTGACATGAGTTCAATTCTGAATCCGATCCGTGGGTTTCACTTCCTTCTTGAAGTATCAGATTTCCCTTTTTGTACAATGAAGTGATCAACCTTGAAAGTAGGGGTTCTTGAGTCCACTTCTACGTTCAGTTTCAACTCCATGAATTGTGGATCTCCATGTGTTATCTTTCTCTTTCAGGAGAAATAGAATAGTAATATTTTGTTTAATGTTGTTGTGCTGTTTTGACCATCAACAAGGAGCATTTGGACGCAATACTTCTTAGCCGATGATAGTCTTTATACTGTCAAGTAAACTAGGAAATGTAATTTTAAATATTTGAGATAACTCAAACCCATTCACCTCTTATGAGAAAGGCAACTCCCCTTCTCTCACCTGCACAACAACCCTCTAATTTTTTGGAAAAGAATCCATTGCATAATGGCACACCCTGTACCAAATACTTGAGAACTTTGGGAAATGCTAACAAGTTTAAATTGTGACTCCCCCAACAATGTCGACTAAACACTATGTACAAATTATACCCACAAAGAAACTACCAAGCATTCCCTGCGTCCCAAACTATATACAAAGGTTTTACCATAATTAGAAATTACATAACACTCCATCAATAATAACACTTTGACACCCACACTAAACAATTTCAACACAATAATTTGAGAACATTGGCCCTTCACCAAATACCGCATAAATGAAGACTATTAGGCTTGTACCAAAAACTAAGGCACCAAAGGCCACCAATAACTAGTGATAAAAAACACCAGAGACAAAAACGACATATGAACTAGTAACCATTCCTTAAGACCCAAAAATTATGCTCGATGCCAAGAATGCCACTCATTTTAAAGAATCTAACATGTACTTTGATATTGCAAGAACATCATTTGATTTAACATTGCATTAAAATCAATCCTTTCAACACATATTTCTAATTTTTTTCACACAGATGAAATCTTTCATTAGAGCTAGAGATACATGTAATTATTACACTGAGTTGGAGATTAGAAAAATTAAACCCTATGGAAACACTTCAACTGATCGGAGGTATCACATGTAATATACTCACACAACTATTTACAAACCAAGTGCCATTTGTTATTTTCACACACGAGTGGAATCTTTCACAAGAATTGGAGATATATGAAATTAATACACTGAGTTGGAGATTTTCAAAAATAAAACTATGTGATATTGGCCACAGCATGTGTGATCATATCACACATCTATTACCCAACCAAGTGCCACCTATTTATATCACACAACTTTTGATGATCGAGGATCTTGATTTTTAATTATCATGGCATTGGAAACTACCGCCAAATGAATGCCATGTTATACAATTTTATACATCATTCCTAAATGCTCATGTGCGTACAAGTACCCTTTTGATACTCATTAAACTTCATAGAATAGAATTCTTTCATCAAAAATGTGATCATGCTATCAATATCAACTAATTCTTAAGCAATGTGGTTATAGAAATTGACAACCAAACCTGTAAAACAAAAAACATTAGTCCTTAAAGACATTCCTTTGCTTGCAACACCAACACTGCGAAAATTAATCCATTTTCACATTCTCCAACTGTGATGCTACACCCTAATGAAAGGATAACAATAACACTATAAAATAACCTTCCTTTTGCTATATGAAACACACAATGCATAAGATTGTAAATGCATAAAATTGTTGGTAGAAAGTAGAGTCCATAGAATTTTTTAAATAAAGTGAAATTTGCACCTAACTAGCCTTGTTTATTTTCTTATCATACTCTTTTCCTGATTGATGATATTTTGAATAGCCACTCTGACATTATTTGATTATGTTCCATATACAATCTCTGACTAGACTTGTTCACAACCCAAATTTGCTAAAGTGTTCGCTAATTGGTTGCCTTCCCTATAAATATGATTGATCTAAAAATATTTTAGTTTGAAGAAGAATCAAAATTTGCTCCAAAACATATTTAATTTTCTAGCTACAAACCCACCTATTTTTGCACGCATTGATAATGATCAATGAATCACCTTCTATTTGTAATTTTGAAACTTTTAAGTGGATTGACTTTTGCAAGCCCAACAAGAGAGCTTGAACCTCTACTTGGTGATTTGTTCCAAAAGGAAAATGACAAGATTTTGCACCAATGAGTGATCCCTCATGATTTCTTAATGGAACTCTAGCTCATGAGACCCCTGTATTTCCTTTAGATGCACCATCAAAATTTAATTTCCCAAAACCAGTAGGAGGAAACCAAATCACCTTTTTTCTATCAATTTTCAATTTTACGTTTATATGTTGACTACCTTTAAAGGGGATGACAAGTTTGGGCCAAATCTTTAACTACTTAGCATCCCAATCTGAAAAAACAAACCCAACATGCTTAGAATTAAGTAAATATGCATTAGCTATTTCACAAATCGAATTTTCTAGTTTCAACAACACTTGTTCAATACTTTTTTTTTCTTTGCGAAAAATCTGCTTATTCCTTTCCCACCAAATGCACCACACAATAGCAAAAGGAATGATTCTCCATATACTTGCAAAAAGTGATGTTTTGTACAGTACTGGCCAACTTGTAAACAATTCCCATAGAGTTTGTGGAAGCGGGGAAAACCAACCTAATTTGGCTTGAAAAAATGCCCAACATTTGCTTGCAAAAGGACATAGCAGAAATAAATGATCTACCTTTTCCAAACTTGTGTCACAAAGAACACATTTGAAAGGAGCAATAATCCCAATTTTCTCCATTCTTTCACTTTTCAAGATCCTATGTGTTAACGCCAACCAAGCAAAGCAACCCGCTTTAGGCAACACCATTGGATTCCAGCAAAAAGACAATGCTCTTTGAGATTCACCTTGTGTTTCAGCGTGCATTATTGATTTATATCCCAATTTAATCATATAATTACCTGACTTAGATGGCACCCAAATAATTCTATGCACAAATTTTTGAACAAAAGACAGTTGTGTCCTTAAGGATCTTATTTAACTCCACTTGTACTATTGGTATTGAACAATGTACCAATTTTTTCCAAGTTACTTTCCTTGTATGTTCATTTATCATATGAATATAATCTTTCACTTTTGTGCCCAAACTTTGAATTGATTGAGTTTCAGCCACCTAAAAGTCAGACATTGTACAGAATGGGGGATACCCATTCCATGAATCATGCCAAAACTGTACATTTTCCCCATTATGGATCTCCCAAGTTAAGTGAGGAGTAATTAAATTCCTGCAACTTATCAAAAAATTCCACATCACTGAACCTTGAGGAGCATTTGAGATTGTTAGTGTACGTTCTGATGCTCCACAATCCAGATAATGTGCCTACATAATCTTGCACCACTTGGCCTGAGGATTTGAATGCATATGCCAAACTAATTTGGCGCCTAAAGAAATGCTCCTTACAAATAGATTATGAACCCTTGCACCACCTTCTAACTTTTGCATGCAAATTATTTGAAGAGAAATAAGAGGATTTTTTTTTTTACTATCTATACTTCCCTTCCATAAAAAATATCTAATCATTTTTTCAATTTCTACAATGATTGCTATTGGGGATTTTAGAACTACCATGTAATAATTCAGAATGGTAGAAAGAAAAGTCTTTACCATTAAAATTATTCCTGAAATAGATAACCACCACCCTCTCCAACTTGCAATTTTTTCTGGATACTTCAAATGAAATTTTCCCAATAATAAATTCTATTTGGACCCATGAAAATGGTATTCCTAGATACTTAGAAGGAAAATTTGCAATTTGAAAGCCCAAAATCTAAACTATCTGGTCCTTTAATTTTGATTTAACATTGAAAATATAGAGGTTTGATTTATCTGCATTCACTTTTTGACCAGAGGTTGAAGTATTTTTTTCTAAAATGTGATTGATTTGATACACTTCTGGTAATGTTTCCCTGCCAAACAAAATGGTATCATCAACAAATAAAGAATGTGTTGCTGATATATTTGCATTAGGAAGCTTAATGCCTTTCCATAAACCATGTGTGAGATTTGTTCACAACCCTACTCAATACATTTGCCAAAATAATAAAAAGAAATAGAGACAAAGGGTCTCCTTGCCTTACCCCCTAAGAAGAGCTGAAAAAACCTGAAGGGGAACTATTTACCAATACTAAAAACTTTACCCCTGCCAAACATGAATAAATCCATTTACACTATTTTACATGAAAACCAAACTGTTTTAAGAATTTGCATTAAAAAAGACCAATCCACTCTATCATATGCCTTCATCATATACAAATTTATAATTAATGCTGGAAGAGCATGTGTGGATATAGGATGTAGAACTTCATGTGCTATAAAAGCACCCTCTGTCGTTTCTATACCTGGAACAAAACCTCCTTGCTCTTTTGATCGTATTCTGGGTATGATGTTTAGCAAACACACATATATTGCTTTTATGAAAATATTATAGATAATGTTACAAAGAGAAATTGGTCTAAATTCTAAAAATGAACTTGGATCAATAACCTTTGGAATGAGAGCAATGTGAGTTACATTGAACTATTTCAACATTGTGCTCGAGCTTTTGGATTCTTCTAATGCATTTAATAGATCCTGACCAATAAACTCCCAAAATTTCTAATAGAAGATGGTTGTAAAGTCATCAGGCCCTGGAGCTTTATTAGGCGGAATGGAAAAACCACTAACTTTACTTCTTTTAATGTGAATGGCTTTAACAATTATACATTTTCCCCCTGTGTGACTATTGTTTGAATTGACTCTAACATTTCTTCCCTTACCTTCTTTAACTATTCTGACTTAATGCCTAGTGTAGAAAGCAAATTTGAATAAAATTTAACTCCTTTATGAATTTATTTCTCACTTGATAACCTTTCTCCTAATACATTGTCCACAATTGAATATATTATGCTTTGAACTTTCTTTATCTGTGCATATTTATGAAAAAAATTGTGTTCTTGTCTCCCTTTTTTAACCATAGTTCACGTGACTTCTGTCGCCAATAAATCTCTTCACGAGCTGCTAGTTCTCCCCATTCTTCTTGTAGTTTTCTTTTCCTATTCATATGTGACTAGGGTTAAACCAGTAGCTATAATTTATGTGTTAATAGTTGAAAGTTTTTTAAAGCATTTATCCTTTTGCTAAAAGACATTCTTAAAAATAGTAGTATTCCAATGCTTGATTGTCTCCTTTACATGCATAAGTTTGCTACAAAATCTAAACATCAACATGCCTTCAACCAAAGGGGCCTGCAACCACCAAACCCATAACAACTATGAATATTCTAGATGGAGTAACCACATCACTTCAAACTTAAAAGATGCTTTATTATTTGTTACCAACTTCTTTGGATCAACGCACAATGATGTAGGAAAATGGTATGATCCCACCCATAGTAGGACCTGTGATACCAAACCAAATTTCTCTACTACCCAATTTTATGTAGACAAGAACCTATCTAACTGTACAACTATCTCAAGGAAATATTTGTGTCTATTTGTCCATGTGTATTTACCAGTGTCTGGTTGTATGTGAAATAGAGAATTAATATGAATAAAAGAATTGAAGTCCTCCATTGTCTTGGGTGAGGAAATAATTCCACCCTTTTTGTTTACAAATAATATTGCATTGAAATCATAAAAAAATATCACATTATCTTATCATGTTTGAAACAAAACTTGATTTAGCTCTTCCCACACCTATTTTTTCTAATAGTGGAATTCGGTGCATAAATGTTTAGGAGCCAAAAGTTCAATTCAAATTGTGAAACCTTTATTAGTTTCCAATGTTGCTTATTGGTTATAGCTTCAAATAGAACATATTTTGCATTCCATAAGGACAAAAAACCCCTCGAAGCACCTTGTGCTACTGATTGACAAGATTTCCAGCTTGTCCATTTATTTATGACTGAATCAAAATCCTCTTGAGATAATTTTTTTTCTTGTAATAAAACTATGTCCACCCCACAAACTTCAATTTGTTGCTTGATTTGGTCTCATTTGTTACGTGTATTAATACCCCTAACATTCTAGGGCACTATCTTCATACAAAATTCATAGAGCAACAAGCTCTTCTCAATCTATTTTTAATACTTCCTTCCAATGTCGATTGCTTCCCTGTTGCTATCTCCTCTTGGATCTTAACTGCATATGATTTTTTGCCTCTTTTTCCCAGTGTCTTCTGACCAGTTGGAGACAAAAAAGGGGACTAAGTTATTGATAATGGTTGTGAGAAATAAAATTCCTCACCATCCTCTTCTCTCTCCAATCCTTCATGGACAACTTCAATTAACTTTGAAACTGCCTTTGTTTCATTTAAATCCAGATTTGAGACTACAGGGAAAAGTTTACTTCTACAACTTGCAGAATTAGTAGGCACACCATCATTCTCAATTTCCTCTGCTATTTAATCAATAATAGAGGACCCTACCATTGTTACAATATGATTAGCCATTCCCTCAAGATTACCTTCTTCTACCATGGATTGCATACCCTTGAAACTTGATTGGATAGCTACATTTACCAAATCTAAGCACCTACCAAAATGACATGGTAGTGAAGTAACTTTCATTGATTCCAGTGGCTTTGTAGAAGGAACACCCCAAACTAGAGAGGATGTTATTGACTGCACTCTTTTACTTGAGAGTGATGGGGGATTTGGTAAATACGAGTGCAAATACTTTCTTAACCAATGTGCTTGAATATGGAACAATAACTTCTTATGCTTTTTCTGAGCACTATCGAATGTACCATATGCCTGGGATTGAACCATACATTTTAGTGAATGACTCTAAAGATTGAGAATAACATCTTTTTTTTTAACAAGATCAAATCCAGTATTTGAATAAAAAAAATTGTCATTTAAAGAACCCAACCTATTTTGTGAACCTGAAATATATTGACTCACAATATTAGATGAGTTATATGAATTTTTGGAACAAGAAGGTTGATTATCAAATAATACATTCCCAGAATTTGAGCAAAAAACTTTATCATTTCCTTTAAGCACCCTTGTTGCTAGTGAAATTAGCACATCGACTGAAGATTTTTAATGTAAACTTAGAAAATTGTCTCTGTTTGGTAGATTAGGAATGGATAATTCAACTTGAGATTCCATTCCAAAGTTTGGTGAGTGCTCTTGTGCTAACTTGGGATTGCAAACCTGAGCCCGATGACCCAAATGTGAAAAATTTTGCAACCATAAAGCATCTTGTAACCATACCCTTGATTTTGATTTAATCCTCATAAGTTTGGGAAATGCTTGCATCGTATCTAGGAGAACACAAACCCTAACTGGGAGTGCAATTTTTTTGGAAAAGTCTAAGTCATGTTTCAAAAAAATACCCAGTTGATTTTCCAAGATTTGCCCAATGCCTAGCTCTATGTATTCCAAAGGAAAAGAGTGCAATTATAGCGAAAAAAGGAATAAACTTAATTTTTGATGTTTTAGGGTTAAAATTTGAAATCTAGGGCTAAATAAATAATCCAAAACCCTCGAATACCCATGATTTAACTCAATAAATCACATCCCTCTCTTCTTTTGATGAAAAATGAACAATAAAGAACCCATTTCCCTAATCTAAATAGAAAACCTAGTTTGCACCTTCCCAATCTTGATAAATCAAACTTTTCAAAGTAGAGATGGAAGGAGAAAAATTCCAGAACTTATAGATTAACACTTTCTCTCTGAGATCTTGTGATTGCATGCACAACAAATCCTCTGAAAGCGTTACCTCCTTAATGCTCGTGCGCCTTTGTTGAACTTGCAACTTCTAGAACTAAGGTAATCATTGATAACCTCCTTTCTGCACCCAAGTAGTAGTGCCTTGCAACTGCTCATTACATAGATGTGTGTTGAAGCTCTAATAAAATGACCCCTTGCCTAGAACAATACTATTAGGGAAAGTAATTGGACATGACACTTTCCCTTGCACCAAGGTTTCCTTCTTCCTAGATTCTTTCCTAGTCCACCATTGTTTCTAGAGATGGATCTGATACAATGCTTTATCAAGGACAATATTATTAGGGAAGGAGACTCTTAAGGGTACATTATTTGGGAAATTCTTAGGATCCCCTTCACCTTCAAATGGACACAAATGTTGAATGTTTCCTAAGTTGCCTTACTCAAGTGTTTCCTATGGAAACGATGTTGTGTGGGGTAGGAAACCATTGAATTTGTGCTAGGACAACCACACTAGGTAGGATATGCACATGACCCATGATCACGACCTCAAAAACTATGACAATCTTAATTTTTTTTTGAAAATTTCCCATTGCAATGCACCAGCCTATTTCTTGTAGCTCTCCTCATCCCTCAACTCATAGGGACATCATTCTCTTCTACATTTAATAGTTGCAATATTTATCAATCCTATAATTAGTTAAGTATTGAACTATCACCCACCTTTAATGACACAACTTAGACAATAGAAATTGTACAAGTCAAATCCCTACACAAAAATTATGCATAATTAATAGAATAGTCAATATAAAGTAAATATATTCATCTCATAGAATAAAGTAATAGCAGCCAAAATATCATCATGACACAATACAATGTGATGTCAAGCCTTTTTGAAGAACCTTAAGATCACACATGCAATGTTTCCTTCTACTTAACACAGTTAATTTGAAAGACTCAAAAGCATGTTTAAACACATAGTTGCAACTCTTAAAGCCTAAAAATAATTTTACCAACATACATACATCAACCTTATGTTGTTCAAATCATCAACACATTCCTAATACATTTCTTGTACCTTGCTGCCACTTACAGGTAACCTCCAGCTAGTAGCCCTTCCTAGATACATTTTTAGACATAAATTTCTGCATAAATATGATAATAGAGGTCTAAGACATGTTTTAGACACCCATTAAGGATTTTTATAACATATGTAAAAAATAGGTATGACTCCTTTGAACGGACATGGTCAAATAGGGATATTTAAAATCAAATTAAGCCTCTCTTGGAGCAATAGAGGGAAAACAATTGAATCAGGGCCTGAAACATGGAGGGAAGACAAAATTAGGAATTTCAAGCATGTGTCTAAAATATTATGTCATTTGGAAACATAAACTCAAGAAATCACATATTTACAGTCTTACTATGACCTAAAATGCTTGGAAACAAGGGTGTACTGGAACAGGCCCTTGCACTTATGGAGGGAACTTGAAATTTTCTACACAGTGTTGTACCTCTAAGAAAATAAATACCACAATTTCTAGGAATTTGGATTAGTACAACCCAAGTTATGCCTAGGCCCTACTTTGAGGCCAAAAACACAAAAAATAGGCCTAAAAACCTCAATTTTAACTTTCAAGACCCCAAATAAATTTTGTATAGATTATTTTTACCTATTGGAGGTGTGTGTATAGTCATGGTAGTAAAATTATGGCCCTATCTTGATATTGTTAACTTCTTGCTTGATGCCCATGTTATGATAGTTTTGACAATCATGAAAAAAATATGATCAAAGCTCCTTGTTATTGATATGAAATGCTTATACATATATATATTCATGGATTTACATTAGAAAAGGTTGTTTAATCAAATTTAGACCATAAAATATTCCCTTTTCAAGGCTCTCAACTACCTCCTAGAAAGGCTCAACAATATGCTAAGAAAGAATATCAGTTTGGCATCTTTCTAATACACCTAACTCTATTTCTGCCTTATTTTCATTATGAAAAGACTTTATGACCTCATTTACTTCCTAACTACCCCAAACTTGACCTTTGCATACATTTAGAAGGCCTTATTTACTTCCTCTATGCTATTTACCTAATTCCAAATTTGAGCTACATACAAATGGAGGAAGAACACTTTTAAGTTACCATGAAAACATGACTACCTTACCCCTAGCTAATTATGGTGCTCCTGCATCACAATGCAAAGACCACGATAAGGCTCGAAGTGAGGCCCCAATACAACATGGTTCAAGGATATCAAGTACCATATTAATATATGTCATCATCATAGATGAAACACAACATGCATCAACAAGACCACATAAAATTTATTTGAATATCGATAGGTACAATACAATAGGTATAAACTTGATTTCACCATGATCAATACCAAGCATACTTAAGACAGTGGGGAAAATTTATTTGTTATATCATTATATGAAGATATACACACAATGATTTTAGTAGTATTAATATTCTTCACCTTCTAATTTCATTTACCCTATGGTGCAATTGCATATTCTTGTATTGGTCTAATTTATGGTCTATATAATGTTTGCACTTGTCATTTATATTAATTATGACCTTAATATTTATTAATATGTGACTTCATATTTCCACAATAGATTTGTATATCAACACTTATACTCAAAACTAACTTGAATGGATCATACAACTTGCTATCCAAAATTGATAACCAAACAAAAGGGAAAATAGTCATATCCCTAGCATTAGTGAATCACTATATCTAGTAGTCAATCAACATACTTAATAAATCACCAAGAGCTATCAACCTTTATGATTGATGATCCCACTAAAGGTTCAATCCATTCCCTATGTGAAGAATCTAAAATTAATCACCATAAAATGCTTGACTATAGATTAATATATATATGTTGTGCGATGTTTCTGATATTGAATTAAATAAAAATATTGATGATCCATAAAGACTGTCTTTTTACAACTAAATTAAATAAAAATATTATTTATTACAAAATCCATCTTAAAAAATTTAAAATTTAAAATAAAAATTAATAAATTATATATAATAAAAAATTATAATAATAATATAAATTAATAAAAATTGAATCATACTATAAAAAGTATAAATTACATAATAAAGTATCAAATTTTTAATTTAAAAAAAAACAATACTAAACTATAATTATTTTTGGAGTAATATATTGAAAATTAAGTAAGTGTTTAAATAAAAGATGATATTAAAATCTTACAAAGAAAACGTGTTTGTTGTTTTTTTTGGTTGATCAAGGCTTGGGTTTAGGGGAGCGTGGCCCAACGGCTCTGAAACTACAGCCTGGTTTAAAAAAAGCAAGGTTATCTATCATGGACTTGCTTTAGCTGTTATTACCGTTTAAAAAAAGCAAGGTTCGCTCTTAGCTGTTATTACCGTTTAAAAAAGCATGGCTTGCTGGTTTAGGTTTATTAGAGGAGCAGGGCAGTTTAGGTTTATTTCATTTGTCTGTCTCTTCTCCGTCTCCTCAACAGAATTCTGTCATCACAAAGGAATTCTCCATCAAGTGCAATATTGCAGAGAATCAAGGCACTCAGAGAGGAAGTAGCGTAGCTCTAATGTTATGCCCATCGTGAAAATGAGGAGAAGAAGTGCAGATTGGCAGGATAAATCCGGTGAAGTATTGAAGAAGTGCAGACTGGAAGGATAAATCCGGTGCTTCACAATCTTCTTTAAAATTGAGTTGAGGAATTAGTTTACACAAGCTCGATTTTCTAAGCCTTCATCGAATAGAGGAATTCTCAATTGAGCTTGTGATGTTTGGCATTGGAGCAGAAGATTTGAACTGCATTACATTTTGCGATTAGGTAAGTAATGTTCATTTATCTATCTGGAGTTTAAATTCATGTTCTCTCTTCTGAAAAGATTTTAATTGAAACAGTTCTTTAATGACTTTTTGAATTCCTTTGAATCCTCCATAACATTAGACATATTAAGGAAAAGAAAGAAATCAGTAATAAACAGACGATCTGGGTATTTTGCAAGTTACTGTTCTGTTTTGACTGCCATTCTGTTTTTGTTTGGCATGGCCATGCCTCCTCTGTTTTTCTTTTGCTTGTGAGTTATATTTTTTATACGTTTGGTTATGTGTTTTTCCTTTGTATTCTTATATCTTATGTGTAGATTTTTCTTTTTCAACTTTTATTGGTTTTTGACTTGTCTTTTTCTGTGGGTTCATTTTCATGCAGAGTGAAAATAATTTAGATTACTTGCTTAGTCTAAGTAAACGGGTTCAAGAAGTTCTTATATATTATGAACACTATTTTTCTGTTGAAAAAGGAGATAAGAAATCTAATATAAATTAGAAACTCCCCAACATCCACTTCTATTTGCAACCATTGTTGATAGTATATTGCAAATAAAAACCAACATTCTCAGCATTACATTACTAGTTACTATATATTTGCAATTACAGAGTAAATGGTCACAACAGGTCTTGCTTAGCATAATAGTAGTTCAATTATAATCACTGTAATGGAGCTATAACTATTTATAGTGAGAATTTGATTTCATGAGATGAAACTCCATTCAATTAGAAGAATGATTTCTCAAAAGCAGTGATTATACCCTACATGTTTCATGCCAGAAGTGCCATCCCTATAAGTACTACACATTGACTGCAAAATAGGTTTGATTGCATCAAGAAAATCACACCTAATGGTTCATAGTAAAGATAACCAGAGAACCTATTAGTCCTAGACCCATAATTAGTAATTACAAACTAATTTTCTGAATATCTTGAAATGGGTTTTATTGCTTTTCTTGCTTTGTCTTTTATGGTGTGTGCTGCCTCTTTCTCTGCCTCTGCTGCCCTTAGCACATCTTGTAGTTCTACTTCTAGAAAAGCCTATTTGGCCTTTGCCTGCTTCTGCTTCCAACCTCATCTTGAAGTTATTGTTCTGTCATACAATTTGTTGAGTGGTGAGATACCTGAGAGTCTATAGAGATTGTATGTTCTTCAATTAGATAATAATAGGCTTATGGTACTATTCCTGCTTTTAATCAGTCTGCTATGAAGGTATTCAATGTGTCTGATAATGAGTTAAGTGGTTCAATACCCAGTACGGCAGCTTTATTTGTTTTGAATGCTTCTTCTTTCTTAAGAAATCCAAGGCTCATATAGTTTTAGCACCTGCTTCACAGGCTCATGTTTTTATAAACTCTCTGATACAGGAAGATTAAGAGGTAAGCAACATGTAGGCAGCACCGAGGAGAGCTCTACATTCTGCTAGGTTCCCATGCCTTTTGCTTTGTTGGTACACAGTTTTTTAAGCCCCTGTTTAGGGAAGTAATTACAGCAGGATACAAGGTTTCACAATCCTATTATATAGTTAGCCCATAAGCTTATGACAAATTGGGTCCCTCTAAACAAATTTTACCGATATAAAAAGTCTGCCATTTAAATTTATGCTGTCATAAACCGCCTCCATTTGTTGGCTCTTCCTGTTGCACTCTAGGTAATATTGGTTAAATGCTTTCAATGTTTGCCTACCTCCTGTGCCCACCTCTACTTAAGTATTCTTCATATCTTTTTCTGCAACACCTGATATTATATAATCTCTTTTTCTGCAACACCTGAAATTATATGGATTATCAGTAGGGAAATGTATATAGTAGACCATGCTTGATGCAGATGCAGTGAAAGCTTGATTGGGTAGCCGAAGTCAAATTCACTTCAGTGATTTCTATTTTTTTTTTGGTTTTCTTTAGTTGTATGTTTGTTATGTAATTTTTCTTTCTATTTTCAGATTTTATGTTTGGATTTTTGCCTTTTTTCTTCAATATTATGGCACAAGAACAAGTCATCCAATGATGAAAGAACTTGCAGACTGATTTCTGATAGAAACCATCATTTCCAAATTCCTGTCTCTCTCTCTATACTTGCAGTCAATCTTAGTGACCTCCACACAGTCAGGAGGATGGCTATTTTCAAATAGACTTGAAACTGTAGTGTGATTCTTTAAACTAAATTGTCTGATTTGAGTTGTGTTAAGTCACTCACCACGTATGCTTGGTATAAATCCCTATTCCTTCCTCGATGCGGAGATATTTTACACCGTGAAATAAAATTTGTGTCTAGGTAATTGGTGGTACTTTCTTTTTTTCTTGAGCTTATTTTGTGAAGACTTAATTGACAAAATTATTGGGTTAGTGGTGAGCATATACGAACCATTGTCGATCCTGTCAGAAAGATGGTTTCCAGAGCCAATTTTACATAGAGTGCATATTTAATAGAGATAGAATCATCTACATATGTTAAAATCTTCTTATTGAACCATATATATTGTTCAACAATTTTTGTAATACTATCACGGGCCTTGTGAAAAATTCCTCATTTTTTAGTACATTCCTAATAGTCATCCTTGTTTGAAAGCTTGCTCAATGAATCCCTTCAATGTTTTTTTATAGAAAATTTGAACTGCAATAATTTCTCCAAAGTGGACTGTAGTTTAAATTCAGTCAAATACAACTGGCAACCCAAGATAAAGGGGAAAAAATAGCATACGAATTTTTTTTTATCTGCAAGCAAAATATGTCATTTGGGAAAGTAAGTAGATTATGAGGCCTTTTGTTCAGCTTCATTCAAGATGGAATGGGATTATGGGGTACTCCATAGTGATAGAATACCTGTTTTTGAGGTTACAAAAATCCAATTTTCAGTTTCACAGCATATAGATCAATTGTGACCTACTTAACATCCATGAATACCTTGTAATGAATTTGTGTGCAGGCAAAACATTCGAGACCTTTGATCAAGTATTCATGTGGAACAGGGGAAGTCATAACCCAATAAATATTCCTGTGATTCCATATCATATTGGAACACTGGAAACATGGGATGCAAATCACATCATCTTGGAACACTGGAAACATGAGATGCTGGAAAATGTCTGGATCCTATTGATACTACAGTCATAAATATCTTTTCCATGTCTATAAAGTGAAGCCTAGAATTTTTGAATTGTTATTGCAGTCAAATGAAAAAAAAACTTTAATTTTAGTGTTGCAGTTGCTGAAATCGGTCAACTAACTTTAATTTTAGTATTGCAATTGCTGAAATCGGTCAACTAATTTGTAAATCTATATGTAAATGGATTTGTTGTTTAATACAAAAAAAAATTATTTGGGAGGGGTTGAATTGGCCCCCTCCCGAAGGCTGTAGGGAATGGTCACTGGCCATGACCATTCTTTTCAGTCTAGTGTTTCTGTGTTGATTTTTATATTATCTTTTATTACAAAAAGTTTTAATTTTTGTTTTTATTTTATCATAGTTATAATGTAATCTGCTAACATTGTAATAATTAGTGTTGTGTTATTACTAGATTGTAATTTAAACATGTTTGTTTATTATATTTTATTTTGAGAAATTCATTTATTGTTTGTGTAAAGTGTGTATTTAAACATTGGTTTACTTATTGTTTATTGAAGTTTGGGTTTTAGTTTTGACATTAACTTATATTTGACTCATTTTGACATTTAGTTTGTATGTTTGAACTTTGACACTTTAGCATTCACTTTATTTGCAGTTATTGTTTACATGAAGTGTGTTTAAGCTTTGACATACATTAATTGTTTGTTTGAAGTGACTTTCATTGAACTTGTTTGTTTTGTATGCTTTGGCATCCACTAGTTGTGAAGGGTATGTTTGAGCATTGATTGACTTATTATTTATTCATGCATGCATTTGAATTTTGGCACTCATTGTATTTCAATACACTTCACACAAAGTGCATGTTTAAACTTTGGTGATTTACTTTGTATGTGTGTAGAGTATGTGTTTTAACAAACTTTGTGTGAAGTGTGTCTTAACTTTTAACATTCACATTGTGTGTGCTCGTTTTTTTTACTTCATGCATGGTTGAACTAATTCTATGTGAAGTATATTTTAAATTTCGCATTTACTTTGTGTGTGTTGAACTAACTTTGTTTGATTATATTTGAACTTCCAAATTTATTCTATGTAAATTTATACTATTTTTTACATTCCCTTATGTGTGAAGTGTATGTTTGAACAAAATATGTGTGAAGTGAACTAATGTTGCATAAAGTGTCTTTGAGTTCTTTCACATTCACTTATGTCAATGTTCAAACTTTAGCATTTCTTGTGCATATGTTTGAAGTGTGTGAACAAACTATGTGTGAAATGTGTTTTACTTTGACAAACACTTTGTTGTATTTGTACTTTGGCATGCGTGTGTATGTTTAAACTTTGTATGAAGAGTGTATTAACTTTGACACTCACATATGGTGTATGTTTGAATTTTAAAGTGTGTTTGAACTTCGACATTGACATTTTGTGTGTTTGTACTTTGACATGTTTAAACTTAAGTGTTTACTTTGTGTGTATTTGAAGTAAGTTTTTGTGAAACATTTTTAAATTAGGCATGTGTTACTTTTGTGTGTTTGTACTTTGGCATGTTTGAACTAGTTTTGTGTATGTGTGAAGTGTGTGTTTGAACAAACTATGTGTGAAATGAACAAACATTGTGTAAAATGTGTTTTAACTTTGACAACCACTTTCTTGTGTTTGTACTTTGGCATGTGTAAGCATGTTGGAACTTTCACATTCACTTTGTTGGAAGAGTGTACTAAACTTTGACACCCATTTATGTTGCATGTTTGAACTTTGGTGTGAGTTGTATTTGAAGTTTGGCATTTACTTTGTGTGTGTTTATACTTTTGACATTACATAACTGTGAAGTGTTTAGTTTGTGTGTGGTTGAAGTGATTTCTTGTGAAATATGTTTAAATTTTGCATGTTTGAACAAATTAGATGTGTTTTTAAAAAATTGCATGTTTATTTCATGTGTGGTTAATCTATGGTATGTGTCTAAGATAATGATGACATTCACTTTGTTTGGTGTGTGTTTGAACTTAGACATTTACTTTGTGTGGTGTGTGCTTGAACTAACTTAGACATTTACTTTGTGTAGTTTATTTCATGTGTGGTTAATCTAGGGTATGTGTTCACTTTTTTGTTTGAACTAACTTAAACATTTACTTTGTGTAGTTTATTTCATGTGTCATTAATCTATGGTATGTGTTCACTTTTTGTTTGTGGTGTTTGGTTTGTGTTTACTTTGTGTAGCTTATTGCATGTTTGAACAAATTATACGTGTTTTAAAAAAAATGCATGTTTGTTTCATGTGTAGTCTTTTTGTTTGTGTGAAAAGTGTTGTAACCTTGAAATTAATTTTATGTCAATTGTATGTGTGTTTGAAAGTTAATGTTGACATTCACTTTGTTTGGTGTGTGTTTGAACTTAAACATTTACTTTGTGTGGTGTATGCTTGAACTAACTTAGACATTTACTTTGTGTAGTGTGTGTTTTAAATTTGTCGTGTTTGAATGAACTCTATGTGTTACATGTTTGTGTTTGAAACTTAATTTTAGCATTCACTTCATGTGGTGTGTGTATGAACTAAATTTGGCATTCACTTTGTGTGGTGTGTATTTGAATTAAATTTATCATATTTCAATAAACTTCATGTGCATCATATTTGCACTTTAGCATGTTTTATAACTTTAATGAATGTACTTTATTTGTGTGGTTATACTTTATATGAAGTATGTTTGGCATTCACTTTTTCTTTGTACGTATGTGTTTTTTTTAGTTTAATTTTTGTATTGACTTTATGTGGCATTTATTTAAACTAACTTTGGCATTCATTGCATGTGTGTGCATTTTGGAAAGAACTTTGACATCCATTTTTTTCTACTATATTATGTGAAGTGTATGAAAAAACTTTAATTTACACTTTGTGTGGAATGTATGTATGAACAAACTTCAACAATGTTCACTTTGTTCTAGTTCATGCATGTGTGTGTGTGTGTGCATGTTTCAAAGTTAACTTTATGGGGTGTGTGTGTGTGTGTGTGAACTAACTTTCACATTCACTTTGTGTGGTTTGTATTTGAACTAAATTTTCACTTTGAGTGGTGTTTGTTGAACTTTGTGATGTTTGAATGCATTCCATGTTTTGTATGTTTGTACTTCAAAATGTTTTATAACTTTGACATTCACTTGTGTTTTTGTATTTTGACATGTTGAACTAGTGTTTATTTTGTATGTGGTTATACTTTGTGTCATGACCCTATCATTAAAAAAATAAAACTTATTTATTAAATTAAGAAAAACAAATATAATTACTAAGGAAAAAACATTTTTTTGTTAATAAGTATGATTATAATTTATTTTTTAAATAAAGATGATGATAATAAGACTCCTTTTAATAATAGTATTTAAAATCCAAAAATTTATTTCTTGATTTCAACTACCATTCCTTGACATAACATTCCAGTTATGATAATGAATTGACATCATAGAAAAAATTAGAGGCATGTAATTTTAAGCAAGGGGACTTCAAGATAGGAGTAGAGAAACCTAGTCAAATCTCTTGTTAAAAGGATGGGATGGACTTGTGGCAAAAGAGTTTAAATAGTTGGGCTAAAACAACATACATTAATATTTTTGATGCTTAGGTGGCAATTGTCAGCCTATTCCTTTTACCAACGTGTTTAATTTATTTTGAGAAATTCATTTATTATTTGTGTGAAGTGTGTGTTTAAAACATTGATTTACTTATTATTTATTGAAGCGTGGGTTTGAATTTAGACATTAACATTTTATGTGAAGTGTGTGGATTTGAATTTCGACATTAACTTATATTCAACTCATTTTGACATTTACTTTGTATATTTGACCTTTGAAACTTTGAGATTCACTTTGTTTGCAACTATTGTTTATATGAAGTGTATGTTCAATCTTTGGCATACATTAATTGTTTGTTTAAAATTACTTTCAAACTCATTTATTTAGTGTGTTTTGGAATTCATTAGTTGTGAAGTGTTTTCCTGAACATTGATTTACTTATTGTTTATTGAAGCATGGGTTTGAATTTTGGCATTGAGTTATATTGTATCCATTTTCACATTTACTTTGCATGTTTAAACTTTGACACTTTAATATTCACTTTTTTTGCATTTATTGTTTATATGAAGTGTGTGAGCTTTGGTGAATACATCAATTGTTTATTTGAAGTGATTTTCAAATTTATTTGTTTAGTGTGTTTTGGCATCCACAAGTTGTGAAGTGTGTGTTTGAGCTTTGCATACATTAATTATTTATTTAAAGTGACATTCAAACTTGTTTGTTTAGTGTGCTTCACTTTGACATCCACTAATTGTGAAGTGTGCATTTGAACATTGATTTACTTATTATTTATTGAAGAATGAGTTTGAATTTTGGTATTGACTTATATCTGATCCATTTTGACATTTACTTTGCATTTTTGCACTTTTAACACTTTGGCATTCACTTTGTTTATATTTATCATTCCTATGAAGTGTGTTTGAGCTTTGACATAAATTACTTCTTTGTTTGAAATCATTACCAAACTTGTTTATTTAGCATGTTTTGGCTTCTACTAGTTGTGAAGTGTTTGTTTGAACATTAATTTACTTATTATTTTTTGAAGCATGAGTTTGAATTTTAATATTTATTTATATTTGATCGATTTTGGCATTTACTTTGCATTTTTGAATTTTGACACTTTGGCATTCACTTTGTTTCCATTCTTTTTAAGAAGTGTGTGTTTGACCTTTGGCATGCATTAAGTTTTTGTTTGAACTAAATTTCAAACTTGTTTGTTTATTGTGTTTTAGCATCCAATAGTTGTGAAGTGTGTGTTTGAACATTGATTTAATTATTTTTTATTGAAGCATGGATTTGAATTTTGGCATTAACTTATATTTGATCCATTTTGACATTTTCTTTACGTGTTTGATCTTTGACAATTTGGTACTCACTTTATTTACATTTATTGTTTTTATGAGTTGTGTGTTTGAGCATTGACACTCATTAATAGTTTGTTTGAAGTGATTTTCAAACTTGTTTGTTTAGCATGTTTTGGCATCCACTAGTTGTGAAGTGTTTGTTTGAAGATTGACTTACTTATTGTTTATTGAAGCATGGGTTTGATTTTAGTATTTATTTGTATTGGATACATTTTGACATTTACTTTGTATGTTTGAATTTTGACACTTTGGCATTCACTTTGTTTGCATTTATTATTTTTATGAAGTGTTTGTTTGAGCTTTGGAATACATTAATTGATTTTCTCAAGTGATTTTCAAACTTGTTTATTTGGCATGTTTTGGAATCAACTAGTTGTGAAGTATTTGTTTGAGCATTGATTTACTTATTATTTGTCGAGGCATGGGTTTGAATTTTACTAATTTATATTGGATCCATTTTGACCTTTACTATGCATCTTTAAATTTTGAGACTTTGGCATTCACTTTGTATGCATTTATTGGTGGAATAGAAGATTACAATGAGACATCAAAATGAGCTTTGGAATACATTAATTGTTTTTTTCAAGTGATTTTCAAAATTGTTTATTTGGCATGTTTTGGAATCAACTAGTTGTGAAGTATTTGTTTGAGCAATGATTTACTTATTATTTTTTGAGGCATGGGTTTGAATTTTACTAATTTATATTGGATCCATTTTGACCTTTACTATGCATCTTTAAATTTTGAGACTTTGGCATTCACTTTGTATGCATTTATTAGTGGAATAGAAGATTACAATGAGACATCAAAATAACTCTCAAAGAAGATGTATATTTTCATGTGAAAGAGAACAGTCCAGAAATGGTAAAGGTTACCAAAATAAGCGAGATGAAGCAAGCACATCTCATGCAAGTGCACAAGAAGATAAATGAAGAGGAGACTTCTCAAGAGGAAGAGAAGAATACTCTCATAGAAGAAGTGGAGGAAGAGGTTTTAGCGATATATGTTTCCAATGTGGGCGAATGGGATGTAGGGCGTTTGAATGTCCACAAATCCAACATGATGGAGGAAAAGGGAATGAAGCAAGAGTGCATGTAGCACAAGCTAAAAATGACATAGTGACTTCACCAATACATGGAGAGGATCTCAAAGGAGAATTGTTGATATTTAAAAAAAAAGAAAGAATCTGAACAAGGAGAAACTAACCAATTCAAAGGAGGAATTTATTTTGAATGAAGTTTAAGGTGAGTGGGAAATGTAAGTCATTATGGACAGTGGTAGCATCAACAACATACTCTCTAAAGAAGTGGCGAACAAGATAAAAATGAAGAGAACCAAACATCCCAACCCATATCAATTTTCATGGTTGTAAAGGGAGTGTTATTTGTTGACTTGAATGAGCAATTTTTGGTAAGTTTTCAAATTGATAATTATAAAGATGAAAATATGTGTGATGTGATGCCAATGGATGCATGCCATATTCTTTTGGGAAGACCATGGCAATTTGATAGAGAAGTTGTTCATAATGGTAAATTTTAATGCTAAAGAAAGATGGTAAAGAATATGTTTTAAATCCATTGAAGAACAGAGAAGAGGAAGTGGGGAGCAAATCCAATATTTGTCTTGTTTCCAGGAAGCAATATTTGAGGGACTTAGAAGAAGAGAAAATATGTTTTGCAATCATGCCAAATCTTGCAGCAGTTGGGACAGTTAAAGAAGAGGATAAGAAATAAGAAAAAAGGGAGTTTTTAGATAAAACATCTTTTTGAAGGCATGAAGATGAGTAAATCAAAAGACACAATTGAGAGTGTAGGAAGAAAAATTGCAGTGGTTGAGGAAGATGCGGTAAATTTTAGTTTTCCTAAATCTTGTAGTTGTGAAATATATGATGATTTCTATCAATTCAATTTGAATAAAATAAAGGAAGAAAGCTTGAAAGAGCTAAAATCCATTGTGCAACAATGTGTTGATGAATGTATCAAAATGTGAAAAGAATCTAGTTTGAAGAAGAGGTAAAGTAGATGAAGGGATGATGGAAATATTTAATTTCCATAATTTTAATATGGATGTGTGTAGGTTAAGGAATTACAAGAAGAAATTTTGTGGAGGTGGTCAAGATATGGTGGATTGAACCCCACAAGATGGAGAATGAAAAGAAGTCATCTTTGGAGTTGCAGTTCAACTCATGGTGGGAGAGATTCAACAAAGAGAAATAATAACAAAGGAAGATGGCAAATATTTCAGCAAAGTGTCAGAAAATATAGAGAAAGAAAATTTGCAAGGTACTTGTCACAACATGGGAGTATGTTACAAGTTATTTGCAACTTGAGAGAGTAGTTCTACTACTGAACTCCATTTTTTGAGACTATACTCACAAACTTTTTACCCAGTGTATGGTGATATGCATCAACAAAAAATGTTTTAGTTTGATTTGTGGTTGCAGATTAATTTCCATTTTTGGTTCGGCAAATTGAAGTTAGGATCGAACAAGATGTCATTTTTTTAAAATTCCATTGACAAAATGTCATGTTTTTTTATTTTCATTTCAAAGGATTGATGTCTACTGGCATTTGTGAGCACTTGTGAAAATGAATCAAAACTTTATTTATTTTGATTGTCTAGTTGCAATTTTCTTTCATTTATTTGTTATCAATTTAAATTTTTAAGTAGTTGGTAGTGAATAAAATAATATTAATCATTTCCAATGCTGAAAGGAATGATAATGAAAATCTAAAATGGGAAGCACCAAGTTTCAAAAGGAAGTCAATTAGCGCCATTACCTTGAAATAAGCCAGCATTGTTAGGGTTCAAGCAAATTGGTTCAATAAACATTAACAAGTATATGCAGATTAAATAACCCAGAAATAACAATGAAGAATAACAGAAAAGATATCAACACAAAAATTTAACATGGTTCACCCAATATGGGCTACATCCACAAAAACTTAGCCACCGAATAATTTTGTTATCCAATACAAAGCAAATTACAATCTCACAAATCCAATACTGCAACACATCCTAGCCGCTTATAGCAATCCTCTTTGGAAGCTTCTAGAATTAGGGTTTTACAAAGTCATTTTTTCATGTGACGTGTTAGTGGGAAAACCTTGGCGTGTTAACAGAAAAAAAATTGAGGGTTGCACCCCCGAACCCTGTCGAGGATACGTAACAAGTGTATAGTATTTGCATGATCAATCGCCACATGCCAACAAGCACATGTTGAAGAGGGAGAGGAGTCATGACC
>VDFB02260987.1:0-101635 GCA_007258455.2 Sequoia sempervirens | reverse complement strand
GTGTTGGTGTTGTCCTAATGCAAGAAAAGCATCCTATTGTCTTTCAGAGCAAAAAATTCAAGAGTGTAGAGATGATATACTCAATCTATGACAACGAGATGCTTGCTATCATGCACACTTTGACCAAATTCAGGCAGTATTTGGTGGGAAGCAAATTCATTGTGAAGACTGATCACAACAATCTCAAACACTTCATGCATCAAAAGGATCTAAATGAAAGGCAACAAAAGTGAGTAAGTAAGCTCCAAACTTATGATTTTGACATCGAGTATATCCAGGAGAAGAATAACGTTGTGGTTGATGCCTTCTCTAGAATGATGCCTTCTCTAGAAGGCCACACCTGAGCTCCTTGGTTGAGACCACTGCTTATTGGAAACAACAAATTATTGCAAAGTACACCAAAAATCAGTTTGCTACCAGTTTAGTTGATGGCACTTTCCATGATGAGAGGTAGAAGTTGGTTGATGATTTGATACAGTATAAGGGTAGGAGCTTCTTGGTACCTAAATCTAAGCTCAAAATGAAGATTCTACAATCACTTTTTGACATTCCCTTGGCTGGTCATCAAGGGTATTCAAGACATATAGGAAGATTCGTGAGAGGTTTTCATGGAAAGGACTCAAGGATGAGATCCTTCGCTATGTTAAGGAGTGTCTGATCTGCCAAGAGAACAAAAATGAGCACACTTTTCAAGCTAGATTGTTGTACCCCTTACCTATTCCCAATCAAAAATGGGAACGTATCTCTATCGACTTCATCACTAGGTTGCCTAGGGTAAAAGCAAGAGATTGCATCTATGTTATTGTGGATAGATTGGCGAAGTTTGCTCACTTTTTCTCCATTACCAACTCATTTACAGCAGCTCAGGTTGCTGATTTGTTCTTCAAAGAGGTGTTCAAATTGCATGGGATGCCCAAGAATATTGTAAGTGATAGGGACAGCAAATTCCTAAGTACTTTTTGGTAGGATATTTTCAGATTGAGTGGTACAATGCTCACTACAAGCACTCGTTATCACCAACAAATGGATGGGCAAATAGAGATTTTGAACCAATGGTTGGAGGGCTATTTCAAGAACTATGTTTCAGGACAGCAAAAGGCTTGGGTGAGATGGCTTCATTTGGGAGAGTATTGCTATAACTCTTCATACCAGATGTCCATCAAGATGTCTCCTTTCATGGCTTTGTATGGGTATGAGGCTCCTAGCTTCATTGATATGCTCTTTGGTGATAGTAGAGCCACTAAAGCGAGATATTTGTTGCAGCAGAGCCAAAATATTTTGAAGTCCTTGAAATACAATCTTCAGCATGCCCAAAATCATCAGAAGTTGTATGTTGATCAATAGTGTATTGAGCACACATTTGAGGTTGGGGACATTGTCTACTTGAGACTCTAGCCTTGCATACAGTCCATCTAATGTCCCTTCCTTAGGCGTTCAGATTTGATGCAGAGGTTGACCTATTACGAGGGTTCCCGTAAATCAGCAATATGGATAGGGGACCCTTTTCAAGGTTGTGGAACCTTGCCGGGAGCTATTCGAGCCTTTCAAAGTCGAGTTCAGTTGATTAAGCCAGGGATAAATTAGAAATAATAAAGTTGGCTTTAATGGAATAGTGAAAGGTAAATACTAACAGCAAATTAGAAAGTGAAAAGTGAAAAGTGCACCCCCATCCTAGAACTGAAGTTGTTTTAAAAAGGGGGCCAAGTTCACAATGTAAAATTAGACCCTCTGTTGATGTTCGATTGCAGCATCAGTCGTATGCTCCAGCCACATGCATACAAGAATAATTAAATATAGCCTCCATCTATTTAATTATTGTGATCAGTTGCTAATGAAGAGACTACAAACACATTTACCCGCCTCTCGAAGAGACGCTGATTATCTCCTTTGGGCCACCTCTTCGGTGGAGCTTTTTCGACGGTTTTATTCAGTCGCATATAATGATTAATGAAGAGGTGCAAGCACAAAGAGTTATACCTATATTGATATCAAATCTTGAAGAAACACGATCTTATGGAGGAGGCACGATTTTTATGTCTGTGTCGACATGCTCTTGGAAAAGATATGTCTCTTCCATCTCGTGGATGGTATATATTCGCAAATAAACTCGGTTGCCTGGTATTTAGTACGCTTCACCAAGCAGACCAAGATATCATCTTGCATAATTTCATACATTATTTCGGCTGACCATACACATTCTTGGTGCGAATTCTATACAAGGCAGATCGAGTTCAAGAGAAGTTCAACATCATCTTTGTTGAGATTATCTTCATCAGGTTGTCTGTTATATTGTATCAGTTTGTTGCACATGATTGGCCTCTATTGTAAAGGAGATTCATGTATTGTTTCAATATATAAGAGATATATTGTTGCTGGGTTTTTCTCCCTCAAGAGGAGGGTTTTCCCAGGGTATCTGCTGTGTTATTGTATCTGATTTTGAATTAATTTTCTGTGCACTTATCTGATCACTAATTTCAACATGGTATCAGAGCGGGTGTGAAGAAGATTGTGATTAGATTCGTGCTTTCACAGAATTACTCTATTCTTTGTTGAAGGTTCTTGTCTATCTATACATCATTCAGGATGGTGAACGGATTGAAGATCGAGGATAGACTCGATGGAGCTTCAAACTATACCTCATGGAGATTCTGAATCATGCTTACATTGGAGGAGAATGATTTGGTTGAATTTGCGGAGACCAAGGTTCCCGAACCTGAAGAGGAAGAAGAGAAGCTGCAATGGAGGAAGAAAGACATCAAAGCAAAGAAGTTGCTAGTTGACTCCGTTAAAGACCACATCGTCCCTATTGTTTCTAAGTTGAAGACTGCGAGGGAGATGTTCAAAACTTTGGAAGAAATGTATGAAATCAACAACACCAGCCGGGCTCTTGCGCTGAAGCAACAACTTCATCATGTGAAGATAACGAAAGGAGAGACCGTGATCGCCTACTTCATGAGGATTGCAGAATTGAGAGATCAGCTCTCCACAATTGGCCATATGGTTGAAGATAAAGATTTGACAATGCTTGCACTCAACGGCTTGCCATTATCTTGGGAGTCCTATATTCAAGGAATTAGTGCGAGGTCTAAACTCCCGAAGTTTGATCGTTTGAGGGCCGATTGCATCCAAGAGGAATCAAGGTTGGTGGCTAGAGGTGTTGGCCCAAGTTCTTCTAATCAAGAAATCCATGTTCTTGCAGCCCAAGCTTCGAAGAAGAAAGGAAAAGGTGGAAAGAAGGGTCACTTCAAGAGGAATCGTGATAAAGGAAATGATGATGCTCCCCCTTCCAAGAAGAAGCGAGACTTGTCTAAAATTCAATGCTTTAGGTGTGACAAGTTTGGTCATTTTGCCAAACATTGCCCTGACAGACCTAAGCATCAAGCCTCTGTTGCAGATGTAGAGAATGTTTCTCCATAGAAGGATGAATATCTGTTTTGCTCAGCCTTGTCAAGCAATGTTGCCACCGACACCAACACATGGTTGATTGACAGTGGTGCTTCTCGTCACATCACCGGGTTCAAGGAGCACTTATCAAGCTTGGTGAAGAAAGACTCTTTGGAACAAGTTATCATTGGAGATGATGCTAGCTACACCGTGAAAGGGATTGGGACCTCTACTCTCCATTTGGATTCAGGCATCACACTTCAGTTGAGCAATGTTCTTTATGTTCCGGGGATCAAGCGCAATCTCATCTCTATTTCAGCCCTAGAAGATAAAGGATATCAAATTGCCTTCTCAAAAGGCAAAGTTCTTGTATGGATGGAGAACTCTAGCTTCAAGGATGCTCAAGTTATTGGAGTTAGACATGAAAGTCTTTACAGGGTTTGCACTCGTCCTCTACAAGCCTTGGTTCATGATACTTCTTCTCTATGTGATCTTTGGCATCGAAGATTGGCGCATCTACACTTCCGTGCCTTGCCTATTATGGAGAAGATGGTGACAGGTCTACCTAAGTTTGACAAGGAGCATGAAGGCACTTGCAAGGGATGCGCTCTAGGTAAGAATGTAAAAGCCACCTTTCATAGTAGTGAAAATAGATCTAAGAGTATTTTAGATCTCATCCATTCAGATTTATGTGGTCCTATGTCTGTTCCGTCTTCGAGCGGATTTTTGTATTATGTACTGTTTATTGATGATCACTCTAGGAAGACTTGGATTTATTTCTTGAGGTCTAAAGAGTCTGAGGAAGTATTAGCTAGATTTAAGGAGTTCAAAGCTTTAGTAGAAAATCTTTCTGGTAAAAGAATTAAGGTCCTTAGATCTGACAATGGTGGAGAATACACCTCTGGTAGTTTTCTAAACTTTTGTATTGATGCAGGGATTAAGAGGGAGTTCTGTGTTCCCTATAATCCTCAGCAGAATGGTGTTGCAGAAAGAAAGAACAGGACAATCATGGAAGCAGCAAAGGCCATGATTCATGATCAAGATTTGCAGACTTTCTTATGGGCAGAAGCCTCCAGGACAGCTGTATATGTACAGAACAGAAGTCCTCACAAGGTCTTGGAGAATATAACTCCGGAAGAAGCCTTCACAGGGAAGAAGCCTAAAGTTAGTCACTTAAGAATCTTTGGATGTCTTGTTTATATCCATGTTCCGAAGGAGAAGAGAACTAAGTTGGAGCCTTCTGGCAAGAAGGGTATCCTTGTGGGCTACAATGAGACATCTAAAGCCTACAGAATTTACATTCAAGGACAAAAGTTGATCGAGATCAGTAGGGATGTTACTTTTGAGGAAGACATTGCATTTAGGAGATCCAAGGGCACTCACATGGAGTTCAATAACGAAGAGTCTCCTCAGGATATGGAAGCTGACCATACTCCTGAGATTCAGAGGGAAACTGTTGAACCAAAAGAAGATGCTGATCCTGTTGAACCCTTGGAGCCTACTGATGGGCCTACTGACATTGTCATTGGAAGAAAGAGACCTCTATGGGCTAGGCGTACTATGCAAGAGGTAGAAAGCTTTGCAGCTCCTAGAGGCACATTCAAAGAAAGTAAAAGGCCTCATAAGTTCTTCAATTATGTTGCCTTGATGAGTCAGATTATTGATTCAGAACCTTCATGTGTTGAAGAAGCATATAGTCATCAGGTTTGGAGAGATGCAATGGCAGAGGAGTATCAATCAATTCTGAAGAATGATGTTTGGGACATTGTTCCTAGACCTAAGAGCAAATCAGTGGTATCTTCGAAATGCTCTTCAAAATCAAGCATGCTGCAGATGGGAGCATTGAGGAGTATAAGGCAAGATTTGTGGCTCGAGGGTTTTCTCAGAAAGAGGGAGTTGATTACGAAGAAACATTTTCTCCTGTTGCTCGTTACACTTCTGTTAGAACTATCATTGCCATTTCTACATCGAGAGGATGGAAGATTCATCAGATGGACGTGAAGACAGCTTTTCTCAATGGCGTAATTGAGGAAGAAGTTTACATTGAGCAACCTGATGGTTTTGAAGTTCATGGGAAGGAATCACATGTGTGTAAGCTGAAGAAGACTTTGTATGGTCTTAAACAGGCTCCTCGTGCTTGGTACGAAAGGATTGATCGGTACCTATCTAGTTTGGGCTTCTTGAAGAATGACGCTGATTCAAATCTCTACTTCAAGGTAATCAATGGTGATGCATTAATTTTGGTTTTATATGTTGATGATCTGATCCTCACTGGAGAAGATCACCTGATTCTTGAATGTAAGAAGGAATTGACTTCTGAATTTGAGATGAAGGACCTTGGGCTCATGCATTACTTCCTTGGCTTAGAAGTCTGGCAAAAACCAGATGGAATGATTCTAAGTCAAGGGAAGTACACCATTGATATACTTAAGAAATTTGGCATGATGGATTGCAAATCCATGTCTACACCTATGGAGACCAATCTACATAAACTAAAGGAGGCTGCAGCTAGTTCAGACTTGGTGGATCCTACATTGTACAGACAGCTGATTGGATCCTTGATGTATCTAGTTAACACTAGACCTGATATTTGCTATGCAGTGAGTGCACTTAGCCAGTTTATGTGTGATCCAAGACAGATACATCTTGTTGCAGCTAAACATATCCGAAGAGACTTTGGCGCGGGCAGGGCGGGGGTTGGTTAGGCAGACTTGGAGTTACTTGGTTTCAATCGATTCGACAAGTGGCTGCGGATCGGAAGAGGCTTCCTCGGGTTGTTTGCCTTTGGTTTATGATTTCCCCGTGCCAGAAGAATATATGAGAAGTAGCCAGAGGCCTAATACATTGCAGCTTGTATGGCAACTGAAGCAAGCAGGGTTTCGAAGCTCCTTGCAGATTGTTTGGACAATCAATGGAGCCTACTATCATTCATTGTCATAATCAGAGTTGCGCGTGAAGCTTTCTCATCAACTCGTGGTTTCATGACAAACGAAGCATGTTGAGATCAAGTACCACTACATCAGAGATATGGTACGCGGAAGGTCAGTACAGTTGAGGTACATCAGATCGATGAGCAGACGGCAGATATTCTCACCAAGCCTCTCTCCAGGTGAAAGTTTGTATACTTTCGAAGATAAGCTTGGTATGGTGGAGAATCCAGCCTTCTGACCGTAAAGAGTTCAGTGATCGAGCCATTCTATGAGTCCTCTCTGCGAGAGAAGTTCGAGGTGATATTTATCTTTACCATAGTATGGTTGTAGCCATTATGGTAGATATCGTGTTGAGGCGATATCCAATATCACGTTGAGGTGATATTTATCTTTACCATAGTATGGTTGTAGCCATTATGGTAGATATCGTGTTGAGGCGATATCCAATATCACGTTGAGGTGATATTTATCTTTTACCATAGTATGGTTGTAGCCATTATGGTAGATATCGTGTTGAGGCGATATCCAATATCACGTTGAGGTGATATTCTCTTTCCACATTTGGTTGTAGCCATTGTGGTAGACATCACATTGAGGTGACATGTCTTGAGTAGCTGGAAGTATACTCCTTAGCTAAGAGGGAGTGTTGATGTTCGATTGCAGCATCAGTCGTATGCTCCAGCCACATGCATACAAGAATAATTAAATATAGCCTCCATCTATTTAATTATTGTGATCAGTTGCTAATGAAGAGACACGTCATAAACAATATTTACCCGTCTCTTGAAGAGACGCGATTATCTCCTTGGGCCGACCTCTTTGTGTAGAGGCGCGATTTGTTTATTCAAGCCGACATAATGATTAATGAAGAGGTGCAAATAATAAAGAGTTATATTTGTTATTGGAGGCCGACCTTGAAGAAACACGATCTTATGGAGGAGGCACGATTTTTGTTCAGGCCGACATGTTCTTGGAAAGACATGTCTCTTCCATTCGTGATGTATATATATTCAATGAAACTTTGTTGTTTGGTATTTAGTACAGTTCATTTGTTACACTTCAGTATATCATCTTTGGCGCGAATTCTATACACATTCTTTGGCACGAATTGTGTACACATTCTTGGTGCGAATTCTATACAAGGCAGATCGAGTTCAAGAGAAGTTCAACATCATCTTTGTTGAGATTATCTTCATCAGGTTGTCTGTTATATTGTATCAGTTTGTTGCGCATGATTGGCCTCTATTGTAAAGGGGATTCGTGTATTGTTTCAATATATAAGAGATATATTGTTGCTGGGTTTTTCTCCCTCAAGAGGAGGGTTTTCCCAAGGTATCTGCTGTGTTATTGTGTCTGATTTTAAATTAATTTTCTGTGCACTTATCTGATCACTAATTTCAACACCCTCAATGTTATTTTGTGAATTTTTAGGCCAAATAGTAACCCCATAAAGGGTCAGCCCCTCTTGGAGAAGATAAAAAGGCATTTTGTCTATTTTGAATTCATTCTTATGACTTTAATTTGAGAGCAGCAGCAGACTCGAGGGTTTGAAGAGCTTGGAGCTTCCAAGAATGCAAACTTCTAGGAGAATTTGGAGGTTTGGACGAAAACCCATTTCTCCTAGTGACAGGATTCAACATTATCCAGCTTCAGTGTGGAGTTGGCAACATTATTTAGGTTTATAATTGCAGATCAATCCATTTTGAGGACAGAAATTTGCATTAGATTGCAGATCAGTCCTTTTAAAAGACATTTCTACCATCTTTCAACAGTTGCACAGGCAGCCGCACCTTTGTTTGGCATTTGGGCTTCAAACCCTAAGTGCTAAGTGAAGTTTTTGAAGTTTTGGAGCTCAAAAGTTTCATACAGTAGTGGCACAACTCCTCTCACACCTGGAAACGAAGTGGGTAGTCATTTGTAGAGCTGGAAGAGTTCGAATTTGTTGTATCAGGGTTATATCTGACCTGAAATTTCAGTTGCAACCTTGTAAAAATGTCATTTCCTGGTTTTGGATGAATGGGTATGTTGCAGTTGGCCCATATCTATGTAATTTCAAACTTTTAATTAATAGAATCATTGGATGTTTGGTTATTTTTCCTTTATCAGCATTGTACATGTCATTCATTTCGCATAAAACTCAGAAAAATACAAAAAAAATCAGAAAAAACACAATCAAAACAAAACCTATTCTATACGTTGGTCAAAGACTTCAAGGAAAACCAAAAGCGGAACATTCAGTTCAGATTGAGGAAGGAATCTTTCAGTGGTATCAAAGCAAAAATCCTGCTAGCCTGTGCGATACTAAGGTTGTTTTCAATAATGGAAGAAAGAGAAAATGAAATTGCTGCCACTAAGATTGCCAAGTGGTATAACAGATATCAAAAAAGGAAAAACTTTCTGACATTTCAAGAATATCTAGTTCTGACAGTAAAAATTATACCTTTGTATGAGGAAGTTATCAGAATCTTTGATGAATACTCAAGTGACGCTGAGGAGGTCAGGGCTACCGAATCTTTTGACAGGTACTACATAAGAAGAAGAAAAGAAGAAATCAATTCTAAATCTCCATCAGAATCAAAAGAAGGGCAAGTTCATGAGGGATTCGATGCTAAGCATGATGAATCAGAGTATTGTCTTAAAAACAAGTTAGAAATTGAAATGAATGAGAAGTGTAAGGAGTTGTAGCCAGTAGGAACATTCTTGAATGAAGAAAACTCAGAAGTCACCATTGAAGAAAGGATGGAGAAGAAAGAGGAAACATTTACTTGCAACTTGCAACCTACAAATGACCATGGAAAAGATAAAATTCAATTATCATGTTCACATGTTCACTCCAGTCACAAGAGGATATGAAAAAGCAAGAAGCAACAATTACAGCCTCAAGTGAGGAACGCATAAGTCTACATGGCAGCCACAAGCTAGAGGAAGATGCGACCAAGGAGTTTGCAAACTCTACTTTCGTTGATCAGCTACATGGGGATGTGGATTCCACCTATATTCCATTGCATGAGACAGCTCTACAACTCATGGGTAAGAAATCATTTTGTAATAATGTATAGTCATGTAGTGAGATCGATTTCACTTGTCCCATTCATATGCTGGCATTGGAGGATCGCTTGTTGAAGTCATATGAAGCATTTTTCTTTAGAGAGCTGATTGTAGGGACTAGAAAATTGTCTAACCATAAGGTTCTACAATATGATAATGTTTGGTTTGTTATGATGATTTCACCATGGTTGTGGATGGAGGCAAAGAGTACACTGGAAATCCAGATTTGGAATGGTAAGGCAATATATGACTCTCACTGTTTGAGGTCAATGTCAAAGGTTAGAGCTTGTTAAAGATAACAAAGACACTACCAGATACCATAATTTTGATTTCTTGAATGCAATCAGCAGTTCACTATCAATACATGAGCAATGCATCGAGGACAGCTAGGTATGGGTTGATGAACATATGATTGACATTAGAGACATTGATTGCTTGCAATCTGATTTCATAACAACAAGGGGAGAGAAGCATGAGGTTGCAGATTGGACACATGGATTAGTCAATATAGAGGATACCACAAGCATTGATAATCAAGGTACAAAGGTTGAGTATGAGGTTTACAAGGAAAAGAAGCTTGTAACAATTGAAGATTTGACATCAAGGTATGACAGTGATTCTAAATTCTATAACAGCAATGACATAACTCCTCTTCCTCAAGATATGGCAGTTTTTGGTCAAGAAGGGAACAATGATTTGCATTCTACATTTGAGGGAACGCATGGTGCAAGCATGGGTCATTGATGATGTGAATGATACAACCCATTATAAATCAGATTTTGTGTATTTTGGGGCAGCAGATATAGAGCATTGTCAAAGATTGACTAAAGATTGGTCACATAGAACTACCCAAGCAAAGATGTTTGCTGCCCAAGCAAGACAACGCCTCCAAAGAGTCAAAGAACGTTGCAATCAGCCAGATGATGCAAGGAAACAAAGAGAATCTTCCATTAGGCCTTTATTTCTTCCAAAGGAAAAAGAGGACAGCGAAGATATATTAACAAGGTATAAGCATAAGTCTGATTTTCAAAGTTTGATCAGCAATTATCTTTCATATCATGAGTCAAATTTGAAACCTTGCATTGAGAACATTCAAGTAGGGATGGTTAGGTGTGAAGTTGATCCTTTCCTACCTAGAGTTGATGAGATATTGGGTGACGTTCATAGTGGACCAGCCACTAAAGGTTTGTCTATGATGCAAAAAGAAAACATCTACTATTCATAAGTGGACTTGTCAACTCTCTCATATGATAGGGCAGCGATGTACTTATTGATTGATCACTCAATCTTCTTAGATTTGAGAGTGGGCTATGAAGATTGGCATGTCAAGGACTTCATTTGGTGCATGCCTAAACAAAACATTTACTTGGTATCATCTAATGAAGGCACTCTAACTTGTGGAGATATAGGTAAAGTTGCAGCAGCAGTTTGGAGGTCTTGGAGAAGTATTCATCACACTTTCCTTGCTGAAGATTGGCTCATTGATGAATTCCTAACAACATTGATTGTCGGTAGTACTTGTGGCCTCATGTGGAGTAAAGTTCTCAGTTGGGTTGATGATGTCCTAGTTTATAGCAGCAGCATAATGAGGTGTTACATGATGGATGAATGTGCTGGCGTAAAGATTTGGGATCCTGGTAGTGACATATGTGGAGCATCTATTCTTTGGAACTATGATAAGTTCCTTCAATTTGGGCATACAGGTGTCTATATCAGAGTGGCACAGCAAAAGTCCATTGGCGTTGAGATGGAAGGACTTCCAGTTTGTTCATGGGATCCAGGTGAAGTACAATATTTGGTGGATGGGAAGTTTGTGATGAGAACTAACCACAATAGTCTGAAATACTTCTTGGAACAGAAAAAATTTAATGAGCGCCAATAGAAGTGGGTCAACAAGATTCAAGCATATGATTTTGACATTAAGTTTGTCAAGGGGAAGAAAAATGTTGTTGTCGATGCACTTTCCAGGAGGCCTTGAGTTACTGCCCTTTGTTCCATGAGTGAGATTTCAGCTGATTGGAAGTCTCAACTTTTAGTTGAGTATTCCAAAAATCAGTTCGCATGTGAGATTTTGGATGGATGGGTCCAGGATGACAGGTACACTGTGATTGATGATGTGATACACTACAAGGACAGAATCTATTTAGTTCCTGGATCAAAGCTTAAGGAAAAAATTCTACGTGCCATCCATGATACTCCACTTCCAGGACATCGAGAGTACTTCAAGACATACGGACAAGTGCGTGAGAGATTCTCACGGAAGGGTCTCAAGGATGATGTCCTATGCTATGTTCGTGAGTGTATGACTTGTCAGCAGAACAAGTCAGAGCATACTTTCCCAACTAGGCTTCTGCAGCCACTGCCTATTCCAGAGCAGAAGTGGGAAGGTATATCAATGGATTTTATTACTGGTCTTCCGAGAGTTCAGGGGAAGGACTGTATTTATGTGGTTGTTAATAGATTGATGAAGTATGCACATTTTTTCCCTATCACAGCCAACTCTACTGCTTCACAGGTGGCAGAGTTATTCTTTCTAGAGGTATTTCGTCTCCATGGACTCCCCAGGACCATTGTCAATGATTGGGATAGTAGATTCATGACTATATTTTGGCAGGAGCTATTCCGACTTACAGGTACAGAGTTGACCCCCAACACCAGTTACCACCCTTAGACTGATGGGCAGACGGAGATCGACAACAAGTGGGTGGAGGGATATTTGTGTAATTATGTTTCAGGTCAGAAGAGAACATGGGTGCATTGGTTATATTTAAGCGAGTATTGCTATAATACTACGCATCATATGTCTATTGGCATGACTCCCTTCTGAGCTTTATACAGTTATGATGCTTTGTCGTTTGTGGATTTGGCGCTAGGTGATAGTAGAGCGCCTAGAGCTTGGGAGTGGCATCAGGACAGTTAGGTTATCCTTAAGCCACTTAAGGATAACATTCAGCAGGCACAGAATCAGCAGAAGCTTTATGCTGATCGGCACAAAATTGAGAGAACCTTTGAGGTTGGTGATATGGTTTTCTTGCGTCTACAGCCCTATAGGCAAAGTACACTCAAGAGGACTGGGGTTGAAAAGCTCAAGCCGAGATTTTATGGATCATACAGAGTCCTCCGGAGGATTGGAGAGGTTGTTTGCGAGCTTGAGTTACCCTCTGAGAGCAAGATACATAATGGTTTTCATGTGTCTTATTTGAAGAAGGATTTGGGGCAGCGTGTGACTTCATCACTAGATTTGCCTCCCTTGGATGAGGAGGGTCGGTTGATACTGATTCCTACAGAGATTCTTGATTTGAGGGAGAGGAGGTTGAGGAACAGAGTTATCAAAGAATATTTGGTGCAATGGAAGGACTTGTCGTTGGAGGATGCCACGTGGGAAGGAGACATAATACTTCAGCATCCAACTTTGTAGTTGCTTGGGGGCAAGCAATCCCGGGAAGGGAAGACTGTAATGTCCCTTCCTTAGGCATTCAGATCTGATGCAGAGGTTGACCTATTACGAGGATTCCCGTAGGTCAACAATATGGATAGGGTATCCATTTCGAGATTGTGGAACATTGTCGGGAACTATTCGAGCCTTATAGAGTTGAGTTCACTTAATTTAAGCCAGGGATAAATTGGAAATAATAAAGTTGACTTTAATGGAATAGTGAAAGGTGAATAGTAACAACAAATTAGAAAGTGAATAGTGAAAAGTGCACCCCCATCCTAGAACTTAAGTTGTTTTAAAAAGGGGGCCAAGTTCACAATGTAAAATTAAACCCTCAATGTTATTTTATGAATTTTTAGGCCAAATAGTAACCCCAAAAAGGGCCAACCCCTCTTGGAGAAGATAAAAAGGCATTTTTGTCTATTTTGGATTCATTCTTATGACTTCAATTTGAGAGCAGCAGCAGACTTGAGGGTTTGAAGAGCTTGGAGCTTCCAAGAACACAAACTTCTAGGAGAATTTGGAGATTTGGACGAAAACCTATTTCTCCTGGTGACAAGATTCAGCATTATCCAACTTCAATGTGGAGTTGGCAACATTATTTGGGGTTATAATTGCAGATCAGTCCATTTTGAGGACATAAATTCGCATTAGATTGCAGATCAGTCCATTTTGAGGACAGAAATTCGCATCAGATTGCAGATCAGTCCTTTTAGAGGACATTTCTATCATCTTTCAGCAATGGCACAGGCAGCCACACCTTTGTTTGGCATTTGGGCTTCAAACCCTAAGTGCTAAGTGAAGTTTTTGAAGTTTTGGAGCTGAGAAGTTTCATACAGCAGTGGAACAACTCCTCTCACACCTGGAAACGAAGTGGGTAGTCATTTGTAGAGCTGGGAGAGTTCAAATTTGATGCATCAGGGCTATATCTGACTTGAAATTTCAGTTGCAGCCTTGTAAAAAGGTCATTTCCTGATTTTGGATGAATGTGTATGTTGCAGTTGGCCCATATCTATGTAATTTCAGTCTTTTAATTAATAGAATCATTGGATGTTTGGTTATTTTTCCTTTATCAGCATTGTACATGTCATGCATTTCGCATAAAACTCAGAAAAACACAAAAAAAATCATAAAAAACACAAAACACAAACAAAACAAAACCTATTCTATATGCTGGTCAAATACTTGAAGGAAAACCAAAAGCAGAACATTTAGATCAGATTGAGGAAGGAATCTTTCAATCCACTCTCAAGAAGAGTGGAGCAGACAAACTTAAGCCACATTTCTATGGGCCTTTCAGGTTCAGCAGGAGAGTTGGGGAAGTGGCTTAAGAGTTGGAGCTACTCGTGAGTAGCAAGGTGCATAACATCTTCCACATGTCTCGCGTCAAGAAGGCGCTTGGGAAAAATGTTGTAGCTTCTTCAGATTTGCCTCCATTGGATGAGGAGGGACAGTTGGTTTTCGTTCCAGAGGCAATCATAGATTTCAGAAAGCGCTTTTCAAGGAGGACTATCAAAGAGTATTTGGTGAAGTGAAAGAATTTACCAATTGAGGATGCTACTTGGGAGTATGAGCAGATTTTACAGCATCCAAACTTGCAATTGCTTGAGGACAAGTAATCTTGGGGAGGGAGGATTGTAATGTCCCCTTATCAGCACTACCTTTCTAGAACCGTTAGCCTATTTCGGAGGCTCGTATACTAGTCGGAGGCTGAATTAGTGTTTCATATTTTCTAGGAGGTATCTTCCTAAGTTTTTAGGGGATGGTTGCAAGAGTTTGCAAGTATGTTTTTTGGGTCTTTTTGGGTTTTCAAAGAGCTTCAATGGGGTGTTACAATAGCTACCCAAAATGTGCTCAAATAGTGTTTGGAGTCACTATTAACAATATGCTATTTATAGTAAGTATTAATTTTGGCAGTGTGGCTTGGTAGCAATTCAACGCTAAGTTACTATTTTTGCTAGTTCAGTTTTGGCAGTGGCTTCTCTAGTGTTCTTGGAGTTTAGAAAGGAGAGGTAATTTATGTTATATTTTAATGTTGCTTTTTGGACCCCACGCCTAGGCAACATAACTTAAGTTGTTTTAAAAGGTGGACTCATGAATTGAACGCCCTTTTGGAGACTTTGCAAAATTTAAATTATTTCTATGCCAAGGTTAAAGTGGGCGCCATAATTGACATGATCAAGAGTTCTTAATAAATAATATAATATTCCTCATATGCGCGTCCCTTTTTGGAGGGAAAGGAGTTTTGAATTTCTCGGTTTGGAGCTTATAAATATGCCTCTCCTCCTCTCATTTGGACTATCCAATTTTATCATAACGAAGCGTTGTCGAAATCATTTCAGACTTTTGCTTCGAGGTTGATACACCTCCTAGTCCTTCTTCAGTTTCGAGTTTGCAAGATAACTCCTAGTTGAACAGTTGGTGCTTCTTCATTCAGAGGTTGCAAATTGAGCTTCATTGGTAATGGCTTCTTTCATGCTTTTAGTTTGTGTGGGTTTTGATATTTTCTGATATTTTGGTGAGGGTGTGAGTTAGTTTTGGATTTGGAGTTCTTTTTGGAGTGCTTTCATCAATTTTATGTTGCTAGATTATCTTTGGCTGATTCATGTTATTGCTCACTCTGACCAGAGAAGATCAAATCTTTTTGTGGGTATTGGCTTAACAATTTTCTCATGCTAGGGCGCCCATTCTTGCCAAGTTTAGTGATTTTAGATAGAGAAACTGAGTTTTAAGAGCAGGTCGCCCTCCTTGGGGACCGTACACCTTGGCTGGGAATGCATTAGGAAGCGTGCTTGAGTTTCCAAGTCAATTTCAAGGTGTTTGGTTGTGAGGACTTGGACGCCTAGCTCTTTGGCATCATTTGCAAAAAGTTTGAGGTGATTCAAAGGTGTGGGTTGAGAGATATGTGCATTTGAAGGGGTGTTGGTTGGTGTTCATGCACGTTGTTCTTTCATATCAGTTTGTTGCTACTTCATATCAGACCTGGTATTTCATTGTTTTATCATACTTTCATGATGCCTTGTCATTTGTAGTTTGTTGCTACTTCATATCTGTAATGTCCCCTTCTCAAATGTGATTGTTTCTGTTGACCGTTGGCCTATTCCGGAGACCCGTGGGCTACTCGGATGGTGAAATTAGGGTTTCCTAATTTTGAGGAGGCTGTTGCTTGAAGTTTGGAAATCGGATTGCGGATTCTTTTTGGGTTTTCAGAGAGCTTCGCGGTGGTATGGTCAGTTTGGCATTCCAAGCAACTTCATGAATTTACTATTTTTAGTAAATTCTATTTTTGGCAGTGGACAAGTTGAGTTCAGTTCAGTTGGTCTTCTTCTTCAATTGATTCAACTGGCACTTCAGTTTTTGGCCTTTGGGTGCATTTTCCTTGGAGAGATAAGTATTTTCATATTATAATATTATATTTTAATATTATAACACCCCTTTGCCTAGCGTTACAACTTTATGTTGTTTTTAAAAAGGGGACCTAAAGGGTCAATGCTTCATTGAAGATAAATTATATTTTTAAGTCAAATATTGAGCTAAGTGAAAATGGACGCCTACTTGAGGAGATTGACTTTTATTAAAAAAAGTGAAATGTTTCATTAAGGGAAAAGGACGCCACTTTTTGGAGGGAATTGTTGAATTCAAAATTAGGGTTTGGGGCACCCTTCTTGAAGCTTCTAGAAGGCTCTCCCCATGTCTATATATTTTGGCCTCAGCTCTTCATTTGGGATCTTTTGTCTACTACATCGTTATGCTGCTGAATTGTCTTCAGGCACTCACTTCAAGGAAAGCACACCTCCTAGCATGGGCTCATCTTCTTGCTTGAAAGATAGCAACTAGTTGAGAGGTTAGCTTGTAATAGGTTTGATTTGCATTTTCAGTTGAGTAATTGCATTTTGGAATTCTAGTTTGCATTTTCTGTTCATTTCTAGAGTTGCTGAACATCATAGAAGAATGTAAGATTTGCTCACAGCTTTCAAAATAAAATTAAATTGGGTCTGGGCATTGAAGTATTCCATTTCCTTATGCTAGGCGACCGTCTTTGCAAAGTTACAGATTTTATAATGCTCATTTGGATTTTTAAATGAAAATCGCCCCTTTAAGAGGGCCGTACCATTCTGGAAGTAGCTTTGGGGACTGTGCAAGATAAATAGAGTTTATTTAGTGATGTCTATGCATTCATTTTGGGGCGCCATCATTCCTAGAGCAATCTGCATTTGGTTTTATGTCAATAAGGTGAGTTTTGAGTAAAATACAAGCATTTTAGTGAATGTTGTGTTGCTGGTCTGTGCATTTTCTGTCAAAAAATCAGTCATATCAGACTTAAGAAAATCAGTAGTTGAGTGAGAAGTTGCTATTCAAAGGGTTTGAGAGTGTTGGAGAGGTTTCTTAAATTGTTACAGCTTTGAAAGTTTCTAATCCTCGTGATTCTGGTAGGCTCTCTAATATATTGTAAGTTGAACAGTAGTACTGTCAGCACTTCTCAATTCTTCTTTTGAATTTCTTGTAATTCCCACTGAATAAGTGGAAGAGGCTGGCTTGCCGCCTATTTACTTTCAGTTATGTAGTTTAGGGACCCTCTGACCATATGCTCGCCATCACTCGGCGCCATTCTTGGTTAGGGTTACTTAAGTTCATCATGCATTGATCCTCTGACCATATGCTCGTCTGCACAGGCGCATTCTTGGTTAGAGTTTCTTTCCAGTTTGCATCTGCATTAGACCCTCTGACCAATGCTCACACCTTGCCCACATCGGGATCCTGGTGTACATTCTGGTTAGAGTTGCTTTCCGCATCGTTTTGGTTTAGAGCTAACCTTAATGGGTGCGTATTGAATTGTAATTGCATTGCAAAAAACAAAAAAAAAATTGTCCGGATCTTTACAATATCAGACCTGGTATTTCATTGTTTTATCATACTTTCATGATGCCTTGTCATAGAAATGGATGTCTAACACTTGGGCTTCATATTGTTTGATTCTCTCATGAAATACTGTATCTAACGTCATATTGTAACAATGATATAGTAGTACTATTCAGCTTTCTCTTTCAAGTATTTTGTATTACACTCCCACTAGATAAGTGGTTGAGTTTTTTCTTTACTTTCTGTTGCACACGGAAAAGTGGAAGTGGCTGGCTATGCTGAAAAGTTATTTGCTTTACTTTACTTTCTTGTAACCCGCTGAAAAGGGGGCGTGGTTGGCTTTGTCACCAAGTATTTATATTTTCTATATTGGCTGGCTTGCCGCCAATACCTCTTGTACTTCCAGTATAATTCATATTGTAATCAAATCCCCTTTCAATGTATGCTCTCACCTTTCTCACTCGGGGATCTGGGTGATCAAAAAGTGAAGGGTTACTTCCAATTGCTTATCTTTACATTGGCCTAATGCTAACAGGTGAAGTTTGTGTGAAAAAATTGGGAAAAAACTAAGGTGGTATATTTCAATAACTGCTTTAGATGAAAACAAATGATCAATAATCTGCTCAAAACTCTGTTGAAAACCTTGTTGAAAGTGAAAAAAGAGAGCCTTCAATGACACTTCAACAAAATGAAGGAGAAAGGAGTGAATACCAAACACTTTTATGGAAAAAGCTTTTCTATTTTGAACTTTAAGTGTTCTCCCTCCTTTCTTGGAGATTTAAAATGATTATAGAAATCACTTTTTGGATCTCCCAAGAAAATAAATCAATATTAGTTATCACTTGCATCCACAAATATCCTTTAAAATAATATGAATTTTAATCAATTTCAATCTTTATCTATTCTCTAGATGTTGATATTTAGAGAATTCAAATCAAATTAGATGGATTGAATTATGTCAAAAATTCAATTGAGAATTACAAGAACATTCTAAACTTATTATTTCCTCACCAAGAAGGTTGGACCCAAGTCTTCTAAACTTGTCTAACAATATAGGGATCAAGTAACCAATTCAAGTACATCTCTTTCATTGGCAAAACCATTAATCTAGGCAAAAGTAATTGAACTGACCATTTAGTACTAATTCCTCTTGCTTCTAACAGGTTAGCATTAATAGCTAAAACAGGTTGTAATTCATGTATACATCGTATTTTATTCAAATTATCTAGCTTCACACATCTTTAAACATGTATCTTGTAAAAGTGATAATTCAAGAGCTTGATATCATTTATCTATATATATAATTGCCAATTTCATGAACAGTCATTCCACATATGATAAGGAATCTTGCCATAGATACTTCTAGCAAATTTTAATCTTTTCAATCCAAGTATGTATTTTGTCCAAACAAAGAAGAAAAGGAGCTCCGAATAAATGACATTTTCCGCATCTTATCAAATTTGTCACTGTCCGACTAAAAAATGGATTAACACTACAAACATAAGATCCATCACCCAATGATGTGGAAGATCAATATATTTTTTAGTAGGTAACCAACTTAATACCTTGATGGATTGACATTTTAATTCTAGATTTAGTTGAGAAGACCCATTGGATGGAAAAAAACCAAGAAGAACTAAGAGTGATTTGCATATTTAACCAATTCCTCTTTTTTGCTAAAATGAAAAGTGAATGTTTTTTGTATAGTTTCTTTTCATTCATGAACAAAGAATTTTGTTTCGAAACAATGATGTGCCATCACAGCTGACACAGTATCTGCTCCTTGAGTAAAAGCATAATCAAATCCATTCGCTCTTGCCACTAGAATTGGGATTTAAATTTCCCATTCTAGTTTGGGTGCCATACCCTCCAAATCCATTTTCATAATCTTAGTAGTAAAAGTACATATCCATATGATCATGTTGGGTCTCTATCTTTTCTTATTCAAATACAAAGTTTTTTTAATCCTTCATAATCATTCCAGAGTTTCAGAACTCGCCCAGAATCAACGAGTCCCGGGTCGAGTCACCTCTACAGAGTCCAGGGGGCTCGGGCTCAGACTCGGTCGAGTCCCTGCGAGACTCGCCAAGTCTGACAGACTTGCCAAACTCACCAACACCAGGCAACTCCTGTCAGACGGACTCAGTCAGCACAAGAAGCATTTAAAAGTGCAATAAAAACATAAAATTTATGTTAAAACTTGTGTTTGATACTTATTTTTCCTCTACATCCCTAAAAGCAACTTCATTTCATTTTGTTGGCAAAATAGGAGAAAAGAGAGTTGTGAGGAAAAATAAGAGTGCATTGTAGGGCAACCTCTATAGAGTCCAGGGGGCTCGAACTTGAACTCGAACACGGATGAGTCCCTGCGAGACTCGCCGAGTCTGGAAAACTCGCCGAACTCACCGAGTCCAAGTGAGTCCCGTCAGACGGACTTAGCTGGCAAAGGAAGCATTTAAAAGTACAAAAAAAAAACATAAAATTTAAGTTAAAACTTGTTTTTTTACTTATTTTTCCTCGACATCCCAAAAAGCAACTTCATTTCATTTTGTTGGCAAAATAGGAGGAGAAAGATAGTTGTGAGGAAAAATAAGAGTGCATTGTAGGGCAACTAGCAAGGAGGTAGACCGAAAATCAATCAACAAATCACATTTGGGCAGCTTCATACTCATAGTTGGTGCATCGAGAGCTCTCTACCAACGAATGGAAGGAGTTTGCATTTCATTTCAAGTTTAATCTCAGAGATAAGCTTGTTTTTCTTTTGTTTTTTTGTGTTTTTTAAGCAAAAATTGCACTGTTTTCTAACATTTCAATTCTTTTTGGAACAAAGTTACAAACCCTAATTTTTTTTGGAACAAATTTAGAAACCCTAAAATTTGTTTTGGAACAATCCCTACATTTTTTTGGAACAAACACTAAATATTTTTTTGTATTAGTTTAATAACTATAAATGAAAATTCACTAGTGTTCTTTTTTTTGTAATTATGTGTTATTGCAGCAGCCTTAATTTCAAATTCAAATCATATTTTTCACAATGTCTACTTCTACAACCCCAGTTAGAAAGGACCCAACTTGGAAACATGCTGAAATTTTTCCTAGGCAAAAAAAAGGAGAGGCAAAATGTAAATATTGCAAAACACTTTCATGGAGGCATTCATAGATTGAAATACCATCTTGCATGCATACCTGCCCATTGTGTTGTGGGATGCTCTCAAGCACCTTCTGAGGCTATTCTTGAGGTGCAAGTACAATTAGAAACATTTGAAATGCAAAATGAATTGAAAAAGAGGAAAAGGGAGGAGTTGGTGTGCATTGGTGGTGTTGGAGAGGCTTCTTCAATGCCTCCATTTCGTCCTAGTGCTAGTGCTTCTACGAGTGTTGGTGCTAGTGCTAGTGCTAGTGTTGTCAGCGTCGATAGTGCTAGTGGTAGTGGGAGTATTAGCATTGGTCCTAGAGTTTGTAAATCTAGGATGGATTCATATTTTTTGCCACACACTACTCCTGGCTCCTAACCGTCGCTTGAGAGCATGGGTTGGAACAAAGAGGCACATGATGCAACTAGACGAGCGATTGAAGACTTTTGGTACTATTGCACCATTCCATTCCATGCAGCTAGGTAATTCTTTTTTGTTTGATTGTTTTAAACTTTATAGTTTGATTCTTTGTCTCATGAATTTTTATATTTAGATGTATGTTGAATTCAAATTTAAAGTTAAACTCTCCATTTTACAATACTTATCTTATTTAATTTATTTATGACGTGTTAGGTCTCCTTTTTGGCAAAATATGGTTGATGCCATAACTATTTGTGGGGCGGTGTTCAAAACCCCTACTGAAGATGACTTAAGGGGCCCACTTTTGACACAAAAGGTGGCTGATGTAAAAGCCGAAATAGAGGAACAGCGCCTAGTATAGAGCAAGAAAGGTTGGACCATCATGACCGATGGTTGGACCAGTAGAAAAAATAGGATGCTGCTAAATTTCCTTGTTTCCTCTGCAAGTAATTGTACATCCCTCAATGCATTGAATAATTTGAAATTTAAATTTAATTTAGTAATTAATAGTTTTAATTTATGTTTTATTGAATAATTGATTTTGCTTCTCTTTTAGGTGGCATTGTGTTCATCAAGTCAATTGATGCTTCAGCACATGTGAAAAATGCCTCATACCTTTGTGAGGCTTTAGAGGAAGTCATACTTGAGGTGGGCAAGGAGAATGTGGTTCAAGTGGCGACCGACATAGTTGGAAGACAAGCCCCAAAAAAAAACTCGCCAAGCCAAAAATTGGAGAGTTTTTAAAACTTGGCAAAAACTCAGCAAGAAACTCGGGAACTTAAAAAATTGCTTAAATTTCATTAGAAACACATTTTTTTGCAAAATTCAATGACAAGATGAATCCAATGAGTACAAAAGTGTTTTCTATTAATTTTGATTGACTTTAATGCAAATTGATTACAAAATCGCATTCTCATGCGGAATCACGGTGGCCAAAAGCCTGAAAGTTTGATACATGAAAACAATAAAACTAGAACTAGAAGCAAATACTAAACAGTAACTAAATACAATATGCTAGGCTTTCCTCTTCCCTAGTCTAGCAACAGCTAGGGAAGGGGTGGGTCCTCTAGGCCTGCCACGTGTGCATGGTGGCGATGGCAATACTACTGCTGCTGGCTCCTCGGCTGGGATGGAAGGCTGAGTATCTGGCTCTGGAAAACTCTCATCCACATCCTCAGGAATGTCCTCCAACCCTACATCTCCTAATGCACCCATATCCTCCATTGCTTGTTTCTCGAAGTCAAGGATCTCGTCTGTGGTAAACAATGGAGGCTGCTCATCTCGCCCTGTCCAATCACTATAAGGATCTATCTCATCTAAATCAATAGGATCCAATGATTTTTCTTTTGCTCTCTTTGTGCACAACCAAAGGTTGTATTGCACAAAGACAAGGTCATTGAGGCGCTTTTGTGCCAACTTGTTCCTCTTCTTCGTGTAAATGGCCTCAAACAAGCTCCAATTGCGCTCACAACTGGATGCATTACAAACTCTCAAGTGTTTTTGAAATGAAATGAACATCAAAAAAGATGTTTTCAGCTTTAAGTTTTGTGCAGCCAAGTTTTTCTATCAGACTCACGAGTTTTTCAAAAAACTCAGAAAAACTCGTCCAGGAAAAACTCGTGAGTTAAACTCAAAAAAACTCATTTTAAAAAAAAACTCGGCGAGTTTTTTGCGAGTCTTCCATCTATGGCGACCGATAATGCAGCAAATTATGTTGCTGCAGGTAGACTAATAATGGAGAGGCACCCAACAATATTTTGTACTCCATGTGCCTCCCATTGCCTTGACCTCATACTAGAGGATCTTGGCAAGCTTCCATGGATCAAAACATGTGTGGATATGGCCAAAAATATTTGCAAATTTATATCCTTAGCCAAGATATCTTGGCTCATTATCATTCAATTGAGCCAAGATATCTCCTTCCAATTTTGCAATTGTGTAGCAAGGCTCTGCAAAAATCACTGCTCCAAGTGCATCTAACAGAAAATAACCAAATCTTTATGTCCACAACTAAAAACAAATTATCTTCAATCTTTTGGTATGTTGGCGTAACAATTAACACCTCTGGAGTGCGAGTTGGTACAGACAGCTTTGCACACTGCGTAATGAATGCTCTTCAAATTAGGAAGGGAAACTCCCCCATATGCTAAAATGTGGGAAAAAGTAAACTAATCTAACTCCTATCTTTTTGTCTCAGCTGGAAGAGGCACAAGGTTAAAAAAAACCACGAACGTTGCAGCTAAGGATTTTCTAGTTTCGCAAATCTCTAACTACAACTAAACTAAAAGATTTAATCTATCCAATCTCCTCAAGAAAACAGAGCATGAGGAACAAGGAGCAAGAATGTCTTTACGATAAACTTCACAACAGGATTTCTGAGGAGGGACCCCTATCCGAGGCGTAGGCTGAAATAAAGTCTATTAGGCACAACACTTAAAACAATAATTCTTCTTTCCAAATTTCCAAGGAGGAGGAACCCCTATCCAAGGCATAGATTGAAAGAACAACTATTAACACAACAGAGAATAGCCAACTAGGACAACAAATTGCATTGGCGAGACACGCATACAATAAACGATCAAACTAGCCACTATATTTAACTAAGATGAACAAATACCATAAGAATAGCATTTAGGCAAGGTGGCGCAGCCATTTATTATTATAGTAAAAGCTCGTGAACAAATACAAAACAACAATATTACTGGCAAGGTTGGAGCTGCATTTATTACTATCACATGCAAAAGTTAATTACAAATGAGCAAAGAGCTCTTATCTATAGACATCAAAAGGTGTAGGGAACCCTAAAATCACCTTGAGTCAACTACAGTCTTGCAAGCATGCAAGATTTTATTGCTAAACCCTAATAAAGGAAACTATACAATTAACTGGAAAACTACCATCAGTTAACCAAAACAAGGCTAATCTAAATGAACATGTGCAAGCATGCACGTCCTTATTGAAATGAAAACTAAGAGAAAACTCCAACTGTACATGGATGATTCCAAAATAGACATACAATGAAAGGTGGAACAACAAGTTAACTCGGAAAGAAGCATCGAGTTAGCCGCTGTGTCTGATGTCTATCCTGAAAGGTGGGATCTGGAGTTCACTGGCCGTGATCTCGAGCAAGTAACCCCTCCACGGGGTTATTGACTGCAACATTATCTGTAGCATCTCTTCACCGGTTGTGATCTAGCTCTAAAGCTCTCTACTCTTAACCACCTAATCAAACAATGTTGACATGACTGTAAGTTGATCCAACTTACAGCCAACAGAATCCCCACTGAAAATACCATGGATGAGCGCCTGCAACTCTAACTGAACATCAATAAGCTCGACGTACTCACCACCCACACGCTGATACTGGCAAGGAACTCAAGACACGAAAGTTCTCACGTACCGAAGTGCACTAGTCACATGTTCTCTGCTCTCAGCCAACTCTAAAGCCATTGTATCCTGTATTTTTTCCTTGAAGATCAACTGTGTCCTCCAAGTAAAAATAGCATCTTTGTCTTCTTCATCAGTGACTGAGTCGTATGCCATCCTCAGGTGAGAGATCATGATTTCATCTCTGGGTCTGTCAATCACCAAGTCTTGCTCCTCATCCTGGATGCGTAGACGGAGTTTGTGAGCATTGTACCTCAACTGATATAACTCTGCAAGTACAAAGCGGCCTCTGGTGACGAACTCTTCCTCCTAGTCTACCAAGCACTTCCTGTATACAACCAGCTGATTAAGTTGATTTTGCTTTGTTGGAGGCTCTAGCATCTGCAGGAGTGAAGCGGTGACATTTTTCATTCTATGCACAAGGTTAGAGATATACTGACAAAGTTGTTGGATTTCAGCCTTGAGGGCTGCCTTTTCTTCTCCATCTTTCATCATTCTATCCTTTACACTATCCGTTGCAACTTGAAACAAACTCAACCTCTGTTTGGCGTGTGCTTCTACCAAGGTTGACCCTTATCACTTCGAAGTCTTCAACTTCTACCTCGTTCAAGCTCTTATCCTCTAGAGGTGCAGCAGTTTCTATGATGATCTCCTTGTCAGCGTTTCTCTCTACATGAACCTACTTCTTGATTCTTCTATCTAGTGCATCCTGGAAGACATGATCAAAATCTAAGTGATCAAGAATGTCAAATGGCTGCCTCCTCTTCCTACCCAGTTGATTCTCAAGCCAAGACGAGTCTCGACTAATCCCACTAGAAGGGTCTGTGCTAGTCATAGGAAGCTCTGATGAGTGTGAATGTGTAGAGGTATCACTACACAATGGCGAGTCTAGGTCCAAATCAATATGAACCGAAACTGAAGACTGTTGTGGTGTAGGTGATGGCATGGGAGGCTGAACCTCGAGCTCTGGCAAAATCCAAACTATATTCTTGACTGGCTCCACATGTGTTTCTGTAACAAGTGCCTTCCCTTTTGAATTGTTAGGTGCTTTGTTCTTTTTAGGAGGGTTACTCCTTTTCTTTTGTTTTGGTTTCGACGAGGATGGCAATGAAACATCCACCGATGGCGGCTTTGTACTTGGCATGACTGCCCTCCTTGTCTTCTTGCTCTCAAGGTAGAGTATGTTGTTCTGAATGACTCTACTCGATCTCTCTTTCACAGATGAGTATTCTTTGGCAAACCAATCGACAGCTGGAAGTGGTTGCATATCAACTTGCTCTCTAAAGAATTGACAAAGTACATCCCCATCATCATCTGACAATCCAACCACATCCTCTGACATGAAGACAGAAATCTATGAGAGGGAGAACCTGCTGTAAGTGCATTGGCGCACCTCGAAATCATCCTCACAGTTGACCCAATAATCCTCCATTGTAGGCTTGTGGTAACGGTGACCACCAAGGCGTGTTGAATAATAACCCCAAGGGTCATATGTGTGTACATCAACAAGGTACTTGAGATTAAACTTTTCTAACTCTTGTCCTGCAACCTTGGCGTCAACTGTTGTCCTGCACCAGTAGATTGCCATTTCCATTGGAAAGTTGGCAGCTGGCTTGCGCTTGTGGCACAAACGTAAATGAACATCATATAATTGCCTCAGGAACTCCATAAAAACCGTCCTATCCGAAGGATAGCGAGGTAGCATAGCTAGATTTCCTGTATATCCGTAGATGTGGATGTAGGTGTATGGTGTATGTAGGGAACTAAATAAACCAGTCCGCCCATTCTAACATTGCTGCTCTGGCAACCGCTGAGATACAAACATGCAATTCCCAGTCTAGGTTCCTCACTGTGTACATCAAGAAAGCTTCTTGAACACGCTTGAAATGTCCCTCGCACTTTGTAAACTCAAGCTGGTCATAGTATTGATAAACTTTCTATACACTGAGAATCCCCACTATGTTCAATCCTCTAAACTAACCCTAGTAGGCAATCAAGTATACAAGATAGGAACACATATGAAATTGGTGGGCAACTAGGAAACCGGTAATCTACTTGTGAAGAACGTCGCTAATTAGAGAGGCCCAGTCATAATGCTCCCACATGGAGATGATTTGAGCAATATGTAGTATATCCAGGGCTGGAATTTATTAGCATCTGCATGACCGGAAACGCGATTGACAAGAGTGATCAAAATTGCGTACTCATCCTTGTATTCTCTGCAACCCACATTGTTTGGCAATTTGTTTTTCTTTTGTTTCAACCACCTTTCTACCATTTTGTTCTAACACACGTCCTTATCAGCATTGAATGCTCTTTCACACTGGTCCATGGTAATGACCAAACTGTTCGGATGTTGAGGAATACCAAAACATCTTTCAATGTCCTAGAGCTTGAGACTGCAAGTCACCTATCCATCTGCTGACTAAATTTCGCGAGTAGTAGAATTGTAATGCTTGACACAAGAAATCACGAATTCTATGCAATGAACTGAAATAGGGAGTGAAGCCGCCTCTAGCAACTCGGAATCTTCGATGTTTAGAAGTATTGCATTATTTATCTTAATCGGATCCAAGATAGCTTCTGGAAGAACCTTATGCAGATCCATGTCAACCATTACGATGAAGTCATGAGTCAAGACTGACTTGGTCCTGAATTCGAGCTGTATGTACTGCATTCTGAAAAACTTGCCTAAAAAACGGAAAGCTAAGAGTCACCCGCTGAGGCTAAAAATAGCCTGTTAGAGGGCAATTTTTGCCAAAAATTCTGAAACATGAGTTTTGTGCAGAAAATGATTCTAAGACAACCCACAACGTCAGAATTACGAAAAAGCATTGTTTAGCTTGACATGCAAAAGCTTTTCCAAAAAAGGCAACTAGGGGCAACAAGGGCTGCAGGAGGCAATTTTTCCAAGAAAATTTGAAATATGGGTTTTGTCCAGAAGATGATTCTAAGACAACCCACAACGTCAAATTTGAAAAATATCGACTTCTACTCCACCATGCAAAGGAATTTCAGTTGAGAAAATCAAAGCCTCGAGAATTGAAACTCTAGAGCAAATTTTCCTGAAAAATTCTAACACATGGGTTTTGTAGAGGAAGTCATGCACAACCAACCTAGATGATTAGATTTATCAAAAGTCGTTGAATCTTGGACAAGCGAAGAAAACCTAAGACGAGAAATAGAAGAATTTTAAGATAGAAGATAGAAGGTTTAATGCTCTGATTCTACTAAAATCGCCATCTTGTCTTGAAGTTTGTTGATTAATCTGGACTTGTACCTGTAAGGAAAACTGAAAAATGATATCTGAAGTGCCTTCGAATACTGATTGCTGAAAAATTCACTCACTCAAATGAGAAAATTCGCTTGATCTTCAACTATGTGAGAGAAAAATGGACGCCATCTTGAATAAATAGACAAATTTGTAGCTCAAAGGCGCCAACTGTAAGAATAAAACCCTGATTTCAAAAGAAATCTTCTGATTGGACCCCACTTAGTTCAACTGATACTGACTCAGAGTCCCGAAAGATTAAAAATATTAAAATATTCAGTTCCCTTTCACATGCAACTTTGCAAATTTAATATCAAGATGGGCGCCAATATTAAAATATTGGGACAAATCGCCCCATTAAAGCTGGCATGCAAAGACTGAAAATTTAATATTATTTTATTGAGTTAATTGAAAACTCTTCAACTGGGTTCACTTAGAATATTTTACTGATTCCGAAAAGTCCAAATTTGACTCTCCAAGTGTCCCCTAGCAAAAGTTGAGATTTTTAGCTAACTTCCTATTTTATAGCCCATTGAAAACGTCACAGTTGCCTCTGTTGAGCTCTGATTTCTAAATGCCTGAATGATGCTGGAACCGAGTTGAGACATCCACTGCGAAGCCAAAATCACTGAGATGAAATGTCTGCTGGGAGCTACAACTGTTAAAAACCATGTTTGATGCCTCAAAATAAAAGTCACCTTTTATTAAATTGATGTACAGGTCTCCAAACTTGGCTATTTCTCCATTTTTCCATCTCGCGCTTCAATCTATCGCTGCCAGTGAATGATGGCTCCCATCGACTGGATGATGGATTCATCGCGTAGCTAGAAGAATTCCACAAACAATGACTGTATGTAAGGCATCTGAAAGCTAAGTTAAGGACCCCAAAAGCAAGGGTGTCCCTAGCTTGCAAAAGCGCAATTACCATTTTGAGAATGATTTTGCAACTTTCAGCACGAACACTCTACTTTGACCCCTGACACTGGGAGTTGGAGTGCTCCGATGCGCGCATTGTTGATCTCATTGCAAACCTAGAACAACTTGGAAGAGATGTTCCTGGATGTGACAAAGTCAGAAAACTGTTTCTAAGACCTCCAAGAGAAGGGTGCCTTTTTCAAGGGAGTATGTAATTTCCATACTTAGCCACTTTTCTGCTAGTTTACATTCTTCAGTAATCTCCACTGATCCTTCACTCACGGGCGTTTGACAAATCCCAAGGGCTGATGGTTAGATTCACTGAATAGCTAGGAGGATTCTGCACAACTCTTGTGAAGACGACGACTGCTAAAAACCCCATCTAGATGGCCAAAAGACTAGGCGCCACTCGCCTATAAAGGTACAGGTTGATATTTCTAGTTTTATTTTCCCTCCGTTTTACGTGCTCGTTGGAACCACTGTCACAGTCACTCAGCACATCTGATGATCTTGCAAACGGATGCATTGTGAAGCTAGGCTGAAAATCAAAAGAGATCCCTCAAAAACGGAATCTGCAAATTCATCCATCTGAGGGGTCTAATTCAAGGGCGCCCCTGGGCTACAGGGGCGCAAAAACTGTAAATTTGATAGTCCTTGTGATGTGCAACTTCTTCGTACCTTCTGCTTCCGCCTTCGATTGCAGGAGTTTTGCAACTCAGATGATCTTGCTTGATAGCTTGTCGGAAAGCTGATTGAATTCCGAAGAGATTGAATGTATCTGTAATCAAAAAACACTGAATCTGGGCCTTCCACTTTGCTTTTTGCTAGATATTATCCTTCATTCCGTGCTCTGCAAACACCATTATGGCTGTCGAGTTGACCACGTAGAAGCATTATTGCTATTGACGCATGTGTGTGACTATATTTCACCACTTTCACATGTACGGACACTGTAAAATTGATTTGCACGTTGATTGCGCAAGCGTCTCCCATGTTACAAAGCGAAATGTTTCCAGACTTAGAATATTTTTTGCACTTTTTGCCATTTGAAAATCCCCTCCGTCGTGAAGCATCTCTTTCAGCATCTTTCATCATAGAATGTTTTGCTTTGAGTTTCAGGCTTAGATTTTGACACCTGGTACTGGCCAATTGCCATTGACAATCTCAGAGATCCTAACTTTTCTCCTGAAAAAGTGAAAACTACCCACCAAGCTTAAACCGACTTTTAACTAAAATTGACTTCACCACTTTGATTGTGATGTGAAATAAGCCAATCAAAATTAATTTCAGTCAATTCTGACAAGTTTCAATTTTTAGGGTTTTGCGATGTGAAACAAGGGTGTAGAAACCCTAATTTTCAATTTTTTCCAAATTTCACTAGTATCTTCTCGACATCACACTGACTCAAAATACATACTTGATTTGCCCAAAAACTGTGTTTCGACATCATTTTAACAAGGTTTAGACTCTTTTAAGAAAAATGCCTTAATGAAGCAAAAAATTTGGTTTGGGTGCAACATGGTATAACAAAGATACACAGCTAATTGGAAAAAAACTATGATAATTACCTGACTCAGATTCGACAGTAAGAGTTTCGTCAATTTTCACCAACATAAATGATTATAACTATGTTGATTAAATCATCATAAATCCAAGTAAATTTTCCTTATTATTTTGATGTTTCCCCTCATCAATAGGATTGAGATAAATGTCAGAAAGTAAACTGAATAATTCCTTATTTGGAATGTCCTTTGGTACAATACCTTCTAGTTGGAACAATATTTGATCCACTTTTCTAAATAATATTCACATACATAGTTAAGAGATGGTTCAGATACAAACATTTCAAATAAGGTTTTCCACTTGACTCATGAAACTCAAGTATCTTCAACAAGACGTAACACTTATACTACAGGCATCAGACAGGCTTCTACATATTTATTAATAAGATCTCTTTTAGATGTATGATTTCCAACCAACCCTAATAATTGAAGTAGATGTGTATGAGCTTTTTTCCTAATAGAAGCAATAATACAATTAGCTGCAAATAATGACAGTAATCTGCATAGTTCAATGGAGCAGCAAAACCTCCATAAACCATGTCACCTACTACATCAAATAATATTATATCAAATAAAATGCATTTAATTCTTTAGATTATCCATTAGTTCAAAACTGATTAGCCCTAAACCTAATGTGAGTTCTTCTATTTTTATTTATGTTCACTCTTTTATTATTGTGAATATAACGAGACTAGGGGGTTGACATAAGAGACTAAGGATGACTATAATATCAAATGAAATTTAACACCCACTATAATGAAAAGATAACATCTAACGTATCTTTTAGAAGGTTGATACATATCAACATTTTAACAAACATTTTATCCTGTAATGTTGGATGAAATTTGAATTGTAACTAACTAAAATGAGTTACACATAATTGGCTTGAAAATGAATTATATTATCTAGATGACATGTTATTAATATGACATATTATTACTTTTATTATCTATATGATATTGTTTGTGTGTGTGTGTGTGTGTGTTTCGTGTTTCTAAGTTGAATCATGCCCTTTCCTAGGAAAGGAGTGCATTTTTAGCTTCTTTGAGCAATTTTTTTATGCTTTAAGTTCCTTTCACTCCTTGAGCATGCACTTTTGGGTCATATGCACTTTTTCTTATGCATTGATCTTCACTCGAGTGAACTCTCTTTAGAAAAGCATACTTCTTAGCTCTTCATGTACACTTTTCGTGAAAAAAAAACCCCTTTTGTCACTTAAGTCAGTTTTTGTTCTAATCAAGTTGGCATTCAAGAACTTATGCACTTTTTTCACTTTGGTCACTTTTTTTACCAAAAGTGCACCTTTTGACTTGCTATGCCCTTTTTTACTTAAAATCCCTTTTTTGACCTACTATGCACTTTTAATCAAAAAGTTCACTGTTAGCTGGACACTCAATGGAAAAGTGAATTTTTTGGGTCCTTTTATGCCTTTTCAATTGCTTACACACACATTGTCTTTCCTCCCCCATCTGAGCTCCAATCTTCATCTTGTCAGATACATTGGAAAGGTTTTTCTGTTGGCCCTACAAAGACAACATCTAGAATCAACAAAAACAACATTTATGACCATAGGGAACAAGGATACAGTTGTGGCTCACAAAACTAGGAATGTCAAGGATTTTACTTGAGTGATGACTCAGTACAAAAAAAATTGTATGGGTACAAAAGCATGCTGTTGCAGGAAAGATTTTAGTTCAGATGTTTGCTGGGAGTTGAACCATTAATCAGAACTTAGAGGTACTCAAGATTTACCAAGGGGGGTCCAGAAGAGGAGGCCTTTGAGTCATATCTAGGGAACCACAAAAGTCTTGAAAACAATTATGCATCTAGGTGTGGATTGTATGCAAGGGAATGGAGGATGAGAAGCCGATCTAGGTTGTAAATGGCAGAAGAATGTCAGCTTCACCTTTTTCTCTTTCCTTGATCCAACGATCTGTTGCTCTTATAATACTAGAAACAACTGGCAGATGTTTTCCTAAAACTTGTCTATCTATGCCTACAAGTTAAAGATCTTGGCTAAAAATAGCAGATCTATACCTGAAAGTTATAGATATTTGCCCAGAAGTTGTAGACATGTTCATAGAAATGGCAGATATGTGTCCAAATGCTGCAGATGTGACCTCAAACGTCACAGATCTGAACACTGGAATCAAAGATATCTTGCCAATATGCTTGCAATAGACCTCAAAACTAACTACAGGCTAAGAACACAGTCACAAGATCAATGAATTGTCAACAGTCTATCCAATTTTTTCATGATTCACTTATGATAGTGTGGAAAATGAAAAGGAACAAATAAAAAGAGCCTGGAGAGTTACAGATAAGTTAAAAAAATCTCTAATATCCATTTATCAAAATTTGTGATAAAGCAAACATGCAGCAGAGTAGTCATGCTTACCTGCTTCAAGATCTTCATCCACCTGTTATACACAGCCACCAATAAAAGATGATCAGATTGCTGTCCACTAGCAATATTCTGACCTTTTCCACCATCAATCTTCTCAGATAGCAGTAGAAGCTTGGCCCTTTCGGCATTATATTTCTGCAGCATTACAAAGCATATTTTAATAGTCAAAGGAAGATACCTGCAATTACATGTTAAATTCTCTCCATCAATATGAATTATTACTTCTGTAATTACCTATGTATTTATGGTTTTACCTCATCTTTTGGAGACACAAATGGTGACTTATGACTTAGGCAAGCTGCTATTGTAAGAACTGGAGCCAAACACCCAAAGAGTGCACCATAGAGCATCATCTGTTCACATAAGCATACATAAAAATTATTAGACAACTAAACATAAATATAATTCACAAGCTAAAAAATGGAATAAACAAAATTCTAGCAAAAAATGTCAGAAAAGATTTAGAGGCAATCAATATCTGGATTGAGCAAGCATATAAATTTTAATTTACAAATAAATTTGTTTTTACAAATATTAGTAAAATTAGCAATCAGTCAGAGGATATTTACAGTATGATTGCATTCTTAAACAAACTCATGAAATTGTTCCACAATGCATTCATTCTGAGAGAGCTTGAACAGCAATTGCTCCTTATAGCTGAGAGGGATTGGGTCATATATGTCAGAAATGAAATACAATTTCCATATTTTAACAAGCAAAATTAGACTTTTTTTAAATATTTTCCAATAGTCTACAATATAGCTCAAATGAGCATCTTAGTCAACTGTTACAAGTACTTAGCTCCTTACAAGAAATAAAATACTTAGCTCATTAGCAGTAACAAGTTAAAAATTACTAGTAGTAGTAACCAAATAGTGGAATACCAAGAGTCACTACTTAGAATTCCATCTTAGATGTCAAATTTGGTATTTGAACTTGGGTCTCCACAATGAGGACCCAATGCTTTAACCACTTCAAACAAACCTGTTGGAACAATTAGACAGTCATAACTAAAAGTCCCTTTAAACACATCCCAATGATAAAGAACAACAAATATGAAACTTCATGTACTATATCAGATGACTATTTGATAAGAAGCTTAAAATACTAGAAAACACATAACAAAATTTGATGAAAACTCAATTTACTACAAAAAGTCCTAAGCTCACTCATAGAAAACAGCTTTCTCTGAGATATCTCCCCAAGAAAAATACAACTCCAAGAAATGGGGATGAGGACGAAACATCCTCCTCCCATCCACCTTGAAAAAACAAAATGACAGGGCATCATCGGGACATCCCTTGGCTTTTCCTTGTTCAGTTCCTTCCAGTTGGAGAAATACAACCACGCACTGATGTCCACTGCCTTTACTTTGTTCTGACCCCTGCAGTTGGGGGCATGCATATATACATGGGATGTTTGTGGACATCTCCTACGTATTGAGACATGCCTCAACCATGCTGAGCATGTCTGTACAACTACAAACTGAGCAGCAAGGAAAATCATATTTTCATAAAAATATAATTAGAAAAAAAAAATTTAAAAATTAATTAATTTTGAAAAACAAAATTAAAAATTAAAAATAAACATAACTCAACATAAAGGGGAAAAAAAGGTAAAAAATAATAAAAGGGGTGCCCACCAAGATCCTCCAACCTGATAAAAGTGCCACAAACCCTAAATCTGCCATTTTGATTTTACTAATTTCAATTTGAAGAACTGAGGAAAAGAAAGAAACAAAAAGAGAGAAATAGGAAGATAACAGAGGGATTTGCAGCCAAGCAAAGGCATCTATCATAACATTGTCATTCTTTCAAAAATATTTATAATTTCCCTCACTTCTCTTTAATTGATTGAATTAAAAATTTAAATCTAAAGATTTTAAAAGGTGGAACTAGAGAAAAATAAAAATTTCATTGATTGTTGGTTCAATATGTTAAAAAAATAGATGTCATTTTATTTTGGTTTTCGTTTACTTTTCCACCATACCCACACTGGAAATCATTGTCTAAATTTTTTCCTAATCCATTGTATATGTTGAATACTCATTTTGTAAATTATTTTAGGGTTTGGTTTTTCTTTTGTTTTGATTTTCCAGCAATAGGCAAAGCAACAATTCAATTAGTGATGACAAGAATGAAATGCAAGAAATAAACTGTTGAAGTAGTATAGGAGAAGGAAGTTGTGGTACCCAAATTAAAAGTTTAGTTGAGTACACTTCAATGTTTGACTGCCTATTACAGCTGTTGGCCAAATTTGGGGAGTCGGTAACAAAAATGCAATATTCACAAGGATGATGGGAATGCCAGTATTATTGCTGTTAATGCACATGTTTTACAGTTGCCATATAGAGGAGTTAGAATTTTTCCTCCACTCATACTCAAGGAAAGAGTTTACATTGAGGTTATTTGACGGGCAGATTTTCACAACATCCCCTATGGCTCTTCAACAGTGACTTCCAAGCTTGCTTCTACAGATTCTTCTCCAACTCCTAGGGTTCACACTTTTGACCTTGGGCAGTGCAACTCCTACAGGAAAACAAAGTCTGCTGGTTCAACTTCAAACACAGTTAGAGATATGTTTAGTGTGCAGCTATTGGAGGAAACAGATGATGAAATTACCCAACTCTTCTTTGCTAATAGTGTTTGATTTCAGGTTGCTTGGTCTCTGATTTAGAGGAGGATTTTACCAAGGCATACAAAGCAGGTTCATCCTATGCACCTGCTAGAGAAACCAAATCGAGAACTACCATTCTAATTAAAATTTATTCAAAGTTAATTTGTTAGAGGAGGTCAAGGGTAACTTCCCTACAAAGCAAGCTAGTTCTGAAGTATTGTGTAACTTCCTCAAGAAGAACATCATTACACGCTTCGGAGTAGCTAGAAAGATCGTGACCGAAAACACTACAAGCTTCTCGTTAGAGGAGTTAGTAGAATTCTGTTTTGACTACGGCATCACATTGTCCCACTCTTCATATTACTATCCACAAGGCAACGAACAAGCCCAGTCATCTAATAAGAACATAGTCACGATTGTGCACAAGATGGTCGATTCCAATCAACAGGCTTGGCACAAAAATTTGTACGATGCTCTTTGGGCTGATAGGACCACACCCAAGAGAGCTATCGGCACTTCACCCTTCACGATCCTATATGGCATAGAGGTTATATTGCCCATCACTCTAGATTTGTCCACTTTGCAGCTGGCATCCGCAAGAGAAGATGAGGAATTCAGAGATCCCATTGAAAAACGTATCTTGTACCTGATGAAGCTTCAAGAGGAGAGGGTGGAGATAGTTGATAAGATCACTCAGCACCAAGAGCGAGTGAAGATCTTCGACAAGAAGGCTCGGCAACGAGACTTTGAGATTGGAGACAGAGTCCTATTATGGGACAAGAGACACGAACCAAAGGGAATGCATGGTAAATTCGACTCCCTTTGGCTAGGGCCGTTCCTGATTCATGATATTGCAAGAGAGAATTCCTACACTCTCTCACATTCAGATGGGAGGCTCTTTCCATTGCCCTACAGTGAGCAGTACTCAAAGCATTTTGTCCCTTCGGGGATGGGGTGAGTTCTTTGTAAATACTTTTACTTGCTTTAACGTTATATGTTTCCCCGTTCAGTAAAGTATTGTCGTGTTTTAGGTGATTTCTTAGTAGTCTTGTTGTAGGTGAATAAATTGGTGAGCCCAATAAATAGGTGAACTTTAATTTTTAGGTGTGTGTGGAAATAAAGTCCTGACCCCGTTACCCAATTGATAAGATATACTGGTCTACGAAACTAGAGATTCTCAGTTCTCCTATGTTGTGGGTATCCGACATGGTCACCAAACGGAGCCTAATGTTGTACCCAAAATTAATTTTTGGCATTCTGTATAAATTGAGCTAAATCATGTAAAAATGCCATCAAAAGTTTGTTTTAGGTCAAACCAAAAATAGGGTTTTTGTGGGTTTCTGTCAAGGAACACGTGCAAAATTCTGAAAAATTGAAAATTAGGGTTTTACGCCCCTATTTTCCAGGAAACCCCTGAAAATAGGACCTTCCCAGAAATGATTGAAAATGATTTTGATAGGATTAATCGACTTCGTGATCACACTGATCAAGTCAAAATCATCAAAAGACATATTTTAGTCTGCTGGGTCTATTTCTGTTTTTCAGCAACAAAGTTAGGAGCTTCGCAGCCATTAATGGCAGATTGGCCAGTACCAGGTGTTGAAAGCTAAACTTCAAAAGCTTCAACGATGCAACCATGGCGAAAAAGAACTAAAAAGACTTTTGACGAAGGAGATTCTTGAAACCGGAAAAGGCCAAAATTTGGCTAACTCTGGAAATGCTACAAAGGAGAAACTAGTTCAAAATGCTAAAAGCGCCCTTTCCAGAGAAAGGTGCCCTTGAATCTCAGGGGCCAAATGCAGTCGCTTGATTCCTCCAAGGCAGTCATCCTCTGTGTTCTCTTACTAGCTCGACAACGAAACATTCAGCGAGATCATTTGATAAAGTGATCACTGGCAATTGTCAACAGAAGGTGAAGAGGCTATTACGAATAACATCCAAAACGATTGGTCAAAGGAGTTGTCGACTCAAGATGATGAGGTGTCAGACACCTAGTTGGGACTTCCTACCCTCCAAATGGCATTTATGGCACTTAAAGTTGACTTGATGCCTCTTTCGAAGTCAACTCAAAAAGACATTAAATGTGACTGAAGTTAACTTGATGCCCCTTTCCAAGTTAACTCCACATCCCACAGATCATGCATGTTAGATCCCACTAATTGAGGATGTCTAATTGACTTCCATAATTTGTGGATCTTAGATCTCCACTAAACATGGATGTCTATTTTGGAGGCATACTTCATATTAAAGTTCACCTTTAGTTTAGTTTCAGTCAACTGAAGTAGTTTCCAGATGACTCTTTGTTTAGTTTTAGTTAACTAAAGTAGTTTTCCAGTTAACTAATTGCTCACCTACTTTTAGACATAGGAACTAATTGATTGGCAAGAACTGATTGTTAACTCAAGGAGACTTTAGGGTTGCCTACTCCTTTGACTTCTATAAATAAGAGCCTTAGGCTCATTGTTTTGTAACTTTACTTCCCGACAGCAAAACGCTGAGCAATTTTGCCTTCATATTATTCACTTAGTATATGTTCTTGGATCGTATTTGTTGTAGTTAAGCACCAAGTACAGCTTGTGCTCTCTCTACTCAAATAGGTGTGTCCAATCTTTGTCCATGTATCATTGGTTTGATCGCAGCATGTGTGATTGTCTCTTTGAGATAAGCTGTTATCCCAACGTGTATTCTTTGGTGAAGTATTGAGATAATAAATCAGGAGAGTTACCATGCCTTTGATCCAAAAGTCTCAAGGTTTTATCATTGTGTGTTGTGTTTAAATAATTTGTTTTCGATCTACACCTCGGAAAGGCCGTGGTGCCTCCTTGGGAATTTAGAAGATAAGATTATCGTCATTTTGTTGTTTCTCATAGTTTACTTTTCAGCCTACACCTCAGAAAGGTCTTGGTACCTCCTTGGGAATCCTGAGATATAAATTACCATAAGGATTACTTGTGTGAGTTCTATTTCAGTATAGATCTGGGAGTTCAGAGCCTTCAGATGCATCCTGAGAGACCAATTCGACCAAGTGATCAAACCATCCATTCCCGCTCCTATGCCCTCATGCTCTATTAATCTTGAGAATATAGGATAGATTAAAAGCCAGCTTAGTCGTAGTTAAGATCTGCCGAAACCAGAGAAAAAGCTTAGCTACGGCGCATTGTGTTTATGCACCCTTGTGTCCTACCGTTGAGTAAAAAAGATAGGATAGTAGTTTGCTTACTTTATCCCTTTCATTTACGCATAAATCAGCAACAAGAGGGAACTTCCCCTCCCAATTTGAAGAAGAAAACACTAACACTTGCAATAGCTGACCGTTTACAATAAGCACTCTAGAGGTGCTAATTGAAACGCCAACACACCACTCTACAAAAATGTTCAAGCGCATATAAGTGTTCTTGCAACCTGTAAGTTGATTTAGCAATCAAAATAAGGTCATCAGTATATAAAAGAATCTTTATCACAAACTCTCTCAAACGGACACCATTTCCACCATACCGATTTACCCATTCTTCAAGTTTCTCAATATATAAACCGAAGACTCTAGGGGATAGGGCGCACCCTTTCTTGATCCCAATGTCACTCCTAAAACTTTTTGAAATGCCTACCGAAGTTCTGATTTTGTCTTTGACTTCTTCAAAAAGCCTATGGACAACCACTCTTAAATGTAGAGGAATCTAAAGTTCTTCCATTCTACACCATAGCTTATCCTTGGGGACCATGTCAAAAGCCTTTTTCAACTCAACAAAACAACAAAAAGCATCTTCCACTTCTCCCCAAACTTTTTCAACAATATGCCTCAAAGTGATTTCATGATCAACCATAGAATGCTTAAGCCTAAAGCTTGCTTGACCTTTTGCACTTTTTTGTTTTTCTTATGCCCATTTGCTGATAATGTTTTCAACCATACTATCAAATAATTTTGCAAACAAAGGGTTGATCATTTGGTCCTATAATTGGAAGGATTATTAAAAGCGCCACTCTTAAAAAGGGGTATCCCTAGACTAGTTATCTAATCTCTTGGGAACCCTTGTTCCATGATGTGGAATATTCTCATAATATACACAAGGGTTCCCATCCCCTACTTTAGGTACTTCGCTTGAAGTTCCACTAAATCTTTTGCTTTTTCGACCCCTAACTTCTTAATACCAATCTCAACCTCTTGCAAAGTGAAAAGCTTTGTAGAGGTGTTGACCAAGGGAGGAGGGTCAACCTTTGGTTCTTCTTCACAAAGTTGTCTCATATACTCAAACCACTAACTAGCCGAAATGTTATTTTCAGTTTGTTTCTTTTTTCATTGAAGCTCCTTCCAAAAAAGCTTCAAGTTATTCTTTCCAAGGTAGATTAGCTCTTCCTGCCTTGTGTTCATGAAGTCAACTTTTTTCTTTCTTAAAATCTGGTTGTACAACTTTATATTTATCTTCTACTTAGTTCTTGCAAATTTACATTCCTCATCAAACCAAGCATTAACCAAGAAACAATTTGTTTTTGATTTCTTATTATTTTCCTTTTTGCACTTCCCAAGCGCTTCTTGAATTATATTGTTATCTCATAACTATTGAATCTTTGAAAATGAGTTTTCTCCTCCTTAATTAGTCTCTCAATTGTTTCCTTGAAGGTCATATACAATTTTCTTACATCAAAAGAACTTTTCCCTTTAGAGAAGGTTGTCTAATACATTGAGTTTTCCTTCCATGCTGCCTCTTCTCTTGCTAGGATAACCTTAAGTAAATTGGACTATGATCTGATTTTAAATCCCAAATATGCTTGCCAATCAAAACTTCCTCTATCCTTTCAATCAAGCTTTGCGAACAAATTCCATAATCAACAACGCTTGCCCCATTGTAGGTATTGCAAGTAAAATTTCTAAACTTCTTCCATCTATCCAAACTATTGCAAATGATTAAGTCAGAAGTGTTACACAAAGAAAACAATTCCTCCCCAAAATGATTGTTAATTGTGTTGTCTTGTGAAAATTTTAACCACTGAAGATTTCTCTCTTCTATAAGAAAAATAGGATCGCGATCCTCTTTGCAACAAAGAATGATGGCTTGTTCATTTGCAGTCCTACATTGAAATCCCCTGTTAATAGAGCTTTTTGTGCTAATAATACACTACAATATCCTTTTCTAGGGCTGCAAACAGGTCTTTGTTGTCTAGGCCTTTATTTTTGTACATTTTTTAAGTTTGTAGATAAAATAACAAGCTGCAATTCTTATGTAATTTTAACTTTCTAAAATCTTCAACCAAATATATTGTTTATTTGTGTCTACTCTTTCCAACTGAATGCTACACCCTTCTTTTTCTTTCACTAAGACCATTATACCACCATACCCTTTGCCATTCCCTGCTGCCTCGTTCCATGCCACCAACTTCATGTAACCTTCAAACATAGGAGTCATGCAGCCTTCATGTTCATGAGTTTGTATGAGATAATTATGTCTCTACCTTCAACAATAGGCCCTAAACCAGGTCCCCTCCTCCAAGGATATCCTCTACAGTTCCAACATACTAATCTTAGGTAAGCCTTGATTGCTATTTATTTTGACACAGAAGACTCAAAGTTGAGTCTTCACCTTTATTTGTCCAACATGACCTTGTTGCTTTCCTTTCTACTAATGAATCAAATGTTTTTTCTTTGCTGCCAGCTTGCTGTCCTGCCTTGCTGTCATGCCCAACATTGGCAATAATAGTTTTTCCATTGTACAACCATGCCCGTTTGCCTTCATCTCTTGTTGCTCTTAGTTTTTCCACTTCTTCCCTTCTCTCCTCTTGCTGCCTACTGATTAAATCCTCATCTAAAAAGAACTGTGAACCCCTGAAGAGCTTCTTTTTGCTTAAAATTTGTTGCTTGTCATGCACTGTAGAATCCCCTCTTGATTTTGCACGATATTTTAAAATAATTTTCACAGTTTGACATATGTACACATTTTGTCAACAAATAACATGCACAGCCAATAGAAATTAAACCAATTGTTTGGAAGTACAGAGGTAGAATGCTAGTGATTTCACAATAAAATATTCAAGAGTGCATACATTACAAAACACCAATCATGTTCATTCCAAGAAACACACCATTACTGGATATTTACTAATATTTTTAATTTGAATAACACTGCTGGACTTTCAACAGTCATACACATTTGCAGCCTCATAAAATGACATTCTGCTCATCAGCAATGACATATTATTTACATTCAGACCTTCAGAAATGTAGTACTGAGTATTAGAAATACCATTTTCGCAATATCCAGTGCAAGACAACTCCCTTGAAGAATGCCATGCTTGGTAGGAAGTTCCAACGATTGGAAGAAGGTATGGTGGCTTGTGTAGCTGCTGTTCTCCTACAGGAAATGCACCCAGCACTCACAAAGTCGCTCAGCACAATAACCACGGCCAGCAAGTATATTAGCATGTGATGTCCCCTTATAGAATTATAACAACCTTTGCCTTTAATCTACTAATCCAAGATATTCAAAGGGCTTAAGAGTTACATCCCAAATTGTGAAGTTACTATTTACCGTTAACAGATAGGGTAAATGTGAATATAGTGTGAATTCTGGAGATGAATTAACGATGCTTGTACCTTGTTTTCAATATGAATGTTATCTCACTTGATGTTGTTTCATTTGATGTTATAAACAGTTGATGTTATTCATGGTGAAATATCGCATAAGGAGGTTAATGAATAATGTTTATTCTAACTTTTGAGATGTTTCATGCAAACTGCTTTGTTGTGAACATATGACTCCCGTTGTCATGTCATTAAATGCAGGCGTGTGAACCATTCCTCTAGGCAGAGGAGAAATATCACTCCGGAGAGGAGCTTGGTCAGGTAAACAATAACAAGAACCATTTGAGCATACACACACGTCATTATAGGTTGGGAGAAACCAAGTCAGTTATGATGGTCTTGATAAGTCATCCATAGGCATTAGGAGTCTTGTTTACTTCTTTGTGCCTTGTGAGTGATGTTTATTTGTATATCTGACTTATTGTCTTACGATCATTGTGTGGATAACGTGAATGGATATAAGTCTAAGTTACCGATTCGTCAGTATAAGCCTCCGGATACGATACGATACGATTCGGATTCGTGATTTGGATTCGGTACGCCCAAAATTCGGCCAGGATTCGAAAATGGCACTGTGGATACGTTTCAGATTCGTGGCTTCACTGCGGATTCGTCCAAGATACTGCGCGACGAATCTGAGCAGAATCCGCGAAGTTTTTTCACGTCAAAACGCCCAATCCGCATTAAAACGTGTTTTTTTAATCATTTTTTATTATTAAAAACGGAATCCGCGAAGTTGATATAGATTCAAACGGCAACGCAGAGGACTACAAACTGACTTTCAAAAACTTAATGTGTTTCGAAAACAATGAACTGAAGAAAAAGTATGAACCCAATAAACAAATATGATACTGCAATGTATTAAAGATTTATTAACATGAGTAATTGAGAAAAAAGGTAGCAATCTCCTATGAGAGATGTGAAGCCACAACAGTCTAATTTTTACACTTGATATAAGCAGGAAACGAAAAGTTATAAAATAGAAAATGAAAAAAGTAACCGATAATTTAAAGAGCTGTGTGACAGCTGTTCCACATGAAATGAAAATGATCCAACACAATATGGAATTCATCAAAACCTAATATTTCAGTTTCTAAAATTTTCATTATTTTTGATAAAGTTTGCATTTTGAATTTTTAAGGCGCTTCAGAAAGTCTCTCAAAAAATCTAACATCCTGAAATCGTGAGGAATTACTTACAGAAAACTCTGAACTTTCTGATGAATCCTAGTAATGTGATTGTGTCATATGGGAAGACACCCTGAACTTCTGGCTGGATCAATCATCCCCTGTAGAAAGCAAACGGCCCCATTGCTTCTAGTTTTACTTTATGTCATCTGATAAACATAAGAGCTCAGCACTGAACTAGGTGATTCTCTTCCACTTAAGTGAGTAATCCAATCAAATTCAAGATTACCAATTGTGAAGTTTTCTGAGTACAAATGCCAACAAGCCAATATGCAGAACTGTTATGGTTGCACTTCCTACATAATTCACATGGATTAAGATTCTAGCACTGACTAGATTTTGAATTCCTTGACCAATTGTATCTCAATTTCTCTAACAGCGTGAAAGTGATTCCTTCTATAGTGTTTTTCAAAACTACAAAATGAATTTGACAGAAAATCAAAGTTTTCGAAAAATGTATCTTAGTTTCTTTACCATGGTGATGTATTTTTGCTATGTTATTAGACTATTAATATGGTGGTGTATTCTGAACTTAATTACTGCTGCAAATATGTATATATTTCTGATTTTTATATGTTTTTTGTATTGCCGTACCCAAGCCGTACCCAAACCCAAATTTTTTTTTTTGCCGAATCCCATACCGGATTCTCGTACCCGTACCCGAATCCAAAAACGAATCGGTAACTTAGATATAAGTGAATAGGTTACACACGCTACCTATTATCTCTAGATAAATAATATTATACTATTATTGCCTGTTGACTTTACACACACACACACACACACATTGCCTATTGACTTTACACACACACACACACACACACATATATATATATATCGAGTATACGCTGACTGGCTCACGATGTATTTATATTTGTTAAATATATATATTTTTATATATATGTAATTATATATTAAAGATTATATATAATATTATTATAGTTATATTAAAATATATATATATATTATATACTCGGGTATTTAAATATGCATATATTTAATATATGTAAAAGAACTATAATAATATTTATATAATAAAATATATAATTATTTCCTAACTTTTGAAGTATATATATATAGTTTAATATAATATTCTAAATCTCTGAAGTAAATAAAAGATTATATTATACTTGGAGTAAATATTAAAGTTAAACTATGGAATATTAAAAGATTATATTTTACTTGGAGTAAATATTAGAATTGAACTATAGAGAAATGATAAATCTCGTCACCAAATAAAAGTGAATCGAGCTATTTCACTTATAAGAATTTAAAAAATATAGTTTCAATGAGAAATCGAAATATTTTAAAAGTGAATGGTAAAACTTTTGAAAAGACAAAATATTGCTCTTAAACCTTGAAAGAGCTTTCTCGTAAAAAAATGGTGCTTCAGGTAGAAACGTAGGTCGCCTAGAAGAAGATTTCAACCATTGTTGAGAATGAGGACGACGCAGCCTGTAAATGGTGAGGTGTATGGAGTATTTCCTTGACTAAATCATTGAATGATGAATCATTTTCATATGGGCGCCATTATTGGTAAGTTTCCTGTAGGTGGCAATTTTATTTGCTACATTGAATTTTTCTTGTTGTGCTGGCTCAAAATGAAGTTGAATCACTTCTATATTTGATTAGTAAGGGATTAGGAACCCGCCATGTTTCTCTTTGAACTTTTTTGGGCATTGTGCTGTCATTTCTCATACCTGCAATAGTGGAAAAGGTTGCATTTCAGGCCCTATAAATAAACACCTTACCATTATGCATTTCACCTCTTGTTGAATCCGAGTTTAATATTTCCCTGAGCTTTCATTCCCATTTCATAATTCTATATACATACTCTATTTTCAGAGTAGAAACTATAGAGGATTTACCAGCAATTTGCCACAGACAATGAATAATCCCAATACAGTTGAGTGAGAAATCATTTGTGAGTTCATTATTGAGTGAGAATTCATAGAAAGTCCATTTAGAGTGAGAAGCCATCATTTGGGAAGTCAGTTTTAGTGAGAAGTCACTGTTCTTTTGGAAGCTTGATTGAAAGAGGGACTGGAAGTACGATTTGGGAAGGAGAAGCTTTTAAACAGGCATGGAACTTCTTCATTTTACATCTTTGATTGCTGGTTTCTATGTTCTTGTGCTTGTTTGGTGTCTATAGTTATAAGGGGTTAGAACTATTAAGGAAAACATTTACAAGTTATGCATAAAAGGGAGTTTGCATAAGGGAATCTATGAAAAAGGGGTTTTATGTGAAAAGAAATTAAGGGAAAGGCTTAATTCTTTAGAATAATAGGGAAAATTATGTGAAAAAGATAAGGGAAGCGTTTTAAATGCATTTAGAATGGAATTGCATATATCGTATGGTCTCCATATAAGGAGAATACGATGAAATAGTTATTATCTATTAGGATTGAAATGAAGGCAAAATCAAGTAAGGTCTTAAGCTTAAGTTATTAGGTTAACTGAGACAACCTAAGCACTCTTAGGATAAAGATTTCCTGATTAAGAGTTATGTTACAAGACACTTGCAAACTGTTTTGTTTCTAAGTAGATATTTTGTTGTAGGTAGTCTGAGGTGACTGAATACCCATTGAAGGACATAGCCTACAGGTAGTGTAAGATAGTCTTAAGTCAAATCAGCCCTGAGTAGTGTTTATGATAGATGATCTTCATTCAAAGTACTGAATGAGAATACTTTGGCCAAAGTAGTGAAATGTACAACATCCACTTAGGTGTGAGATAGTTGAGACTACAATGTCAGTTCATTGTGATCCTTGTACTAGTTTGAGATTGTGAAATAGCAAGGTTCTAGTTGTGTAACAGCACTATGCTCAGTTGGTAATCGTTAAAGGATACCTTACCAATCTCTTTGACATAGGGAGGGCCATCCATTGAATAATGGATGTGAGGGGGACCGCATTATCAGTCCATGGTTGGCGGAAAAGTGCCCGAGAGATGTTTCTCCTCCACAACAAGCGGCCGATGTACCAAGATTTGAAAGGAAAAGAATTATGGACCTTCTTATTACTATTTGTTCTAAAGCTCATTGGAGCTATGTTAGTTAAGGTATGTATTCTTGCTTCATGTACTTGTGAAGTTATTATAATGAAATGGAATCTTTATTGTAATTTGATATGGCATCTTGTTCATGTATTATCAATGAAGAAAAGGAAAAAATTTATTGCAATGTCATGTTAACACGTTTACCTACTCATAGCATGTAAATTAACATCTTTTTAATTTACTGAAGGATCGAGTTGTTACATTAAGACCATTGATTTTGAATAATATATTTTAAGGTAATTATTAATGCTAATTCACTCGATTGTTTAGATTTTTATTGAATGTATGTAAATAGTAGGTAAGTATCTCCTATTAATTATGATATATATATTCAAACATGTAGTTTGCAACTACGATGGTATCAAAGATGCAGATTAGACACCATAGATGGATGTTGTTTCTGACTTATCTCACTAATTGCATGCATACATAGATCGGGCAGATTGGTGCCTGTTTGTTCGTTGTTTCTGCTTGAAATATCCTTTAAAGTTTAAACCATGCGAATTTACTAGTGGTTGTGTGTCTGATTATTGCTAGATAATATCCAGCCTGGGTTGATGATCAATGGCTTCCCTAGGAGCGACTTGATCTTCCTGTTGTAGAATGTATTTTGTTCAGATTTCCTCAATTGATGCCTTTGTCATTCTATCCTTCCTCTTATTATACCAATGTTGGCCAAGAGTTATGCCTTTTCAAGGCATGCTTTGATTAAGAGTCATATCGCTTGGTGAAAGTTAACTAATGTTGTCACATCTTGATAGCTGTAGAAACCCCTGTTCTCACTGTTTTCTGAAACTGTCTGTTTTTGCTTGTTTTTGAACGTTTTGATTTTTTTGTGTTTTTTTGCATAAACCAATGAAGTGCGATTTTGAAAGATATTGCTTATAAAAATTAAATAAAATATTACACTTCTAGAAATGACGGAAACTACTGGATCTAATGATGCCAGAATATTTATTGACCTTCTAGAGTGATTACAATTAAGATCTGATAACATGCAAACCAAAAAGCAACAATATTTTGATGAAAACCTAATTATTGCAGCAAACTGAAATGCCCTTGAAATGGTACGGCCTTCATATAAATCAACTTCTCCTTCCAACTGTTGTTTGCAAATGGATCCAGAAGTAACTGCGCCCCTATTGGTGAAGATAGACTGCCAGAATGAAAGGCGTTCAAACCTATATGAAAAGTACGGCCTGTACTTGCAGGTACGGCCCTAGCAGCAACAAAGTACGGATCTGAAACAGCAGCAATGGATTTGTACGGCCCTTGAAAGAAGTGTCCAGGTCTTGGCAAATGGACGCCTAAAAAGAAGAACCCTTCCCGAATGAATTCCAGACCAAAATCCTGAAGATAAATCTCTGTATAAGTTCTGTGATAACTTCTGAATGAAGCTACCTCTCTGATAAGCAATAAATCAGCTGATATTTCACAGCCTCTGAACTGCAACACTGAAGATGGCTCGTTCTCCAATGCCAAAAAGACAACTGAAACCCTTGGCTCCGTTCTTTAGAAGAATACTTGATCAAAAATCGATTTCATAACATAATGAGCTCTTTTCCCAATGAAATCCTTATATCCTTCAAGAAGTCGACTTTTCTCAAAAAGCAATCATTTAAATAAAGTTTGAACTTTTCTTTTAATTCTCCCAAAGTCTCGAACGCACTTTTAATTATAAAATATAATTGAAAAGTGGCCCCTCTTCATGTTGGTCGACCCCTTTAAAAAATCACTTAAGTTATAATATTAAATAATATTATAACTTTATAATATAAGCTTCACAATAATTAATATTTAATTTGATAGATAAATATTAATATCTTCCTCAAAATAAGTCCGATTAACGAACCATCTGAAGCTAGAGAATAAGTGATTGAATTCGCATACGACCAAACCATACTACTAAAAATAGCAGGGGTGCTCTGCTAAATGACTTTACTTACTAAAAATAGCAAGTCAAGCAAATGATGTCCGAACGACCCCGAACGAAAGCCAAACTGGTAGATTCCGACAACCGAAGCCAAGCCAAGCTCCAACAAGACCCTCTATCCATCCTATCAGCCTATGAGGGTCACATAATAGGCTAATCTTAAGCACTGAGAGATGTCAACTGGAAGGGGACATTACAATAGCACTTTAAGGAATAAATAATGTAATTAATATTATTCCCTAGCGATGCTTTATCTTAGCAAAACCATTGTATTATTATGTCTAAGGTCGGCCATGTTTAGTGAGTCGGTCTTATTCATCTCAACGAGTTGTTATTTTGTGCCTTACTCCATTTTGTTAACATAAGTTTTATTAAATTTGAGAGGGATATCACAATCTCCCCTCCTTAAAAAATGCTTTCCCACAAGCATTCACAGATTATGATATTGAAGGACTTGGTCATTCTCCCATGTAGAGTCTTCTATAGGTAAAACTTTCCACTAGATTAGGTACTCCTTTATGACCCTGTTCCTTAGTCTCCTTTCTCGGGTATCAATTATCTTGTCAGGAATCAATACCAACTTACCTTCTTCATTTAAGGGTGGAAATTCTGTGGATGGTATGAATTTCTGTGTTAATGCCTTTTTAAGACATGATATATGGAATACGTTATGTATCTTGCTATCTTCTGGAAGCTCCAATTCATATGCTACTTCCCCTGTCTGCTTGATCACTTTGTAACGTCCATAGAATCGGGGCTTTAGTTTTTCAGCCCCACTCTTCTTCAATGATGATTGTCAGTATGGTTGGAGGCGAAGGTAGACCAAATCGCCTACCTCAAATCTTCTCTCAACCCTGTGCTTATTTGTGTAGATCTTCTATTGGTTTTGGGCATGGTGCAAATTATCATTAAGGGATTTAAGGATGTCTTGGCACTCTTGGACCCACTCTTTGGCTTTGGGTACTTTACTTTCTCCGAAGGCCAAGTCTAAGAAGGATGTCACATCATACCCATACAAGGCTTTGAATGGTGTCGTACCAATTGACATGTGATAGGTGTTGTTGTAGCAATATTCCCCCAAATGAAGCCACTTGATCCATGTCCTTTGTTGTCCTGCCACATAGTTACGCAAGTAGCCTTCAAACCATTTATTCACAATTTCAGTTTGCCCATCCGTTTGTGGGTGATAGCTCGTACTTGGGGTTAGTTCGATGCCTAATAGCTTGAATAGTTTGGTCCAAAAGATGCTTAGAAATCTACTATCTTGTTCACTTACCAGGTTTTTAGGTAGCCCATGGAGTTTAAATACTTCTTTGAAGAATAGTTCGGTAACTTGGAGTGCTTTATATTTAGAAGAGATGGCGAAGAAGTGGGCATATTTGGTCAATCAATCTACAACAACATAGATGCAATCTTTGCCATGGACTTTAGGGAGCCCCGTGATAAAGTCCATTGAAATACTTTCCCACTTTTGATCTGGAAAGGGGAGTGATTGTAATGATCCAGTGGGGCAAGTATGTTCGGTCTTGTTTTGTTGGAATGTAGGGAGTTTTTTCACAAATTGGACATCATCCTTAAGGCCTTTCCACGTGAATCTTTCCCTGATTTGCTTGTAAGTTTTAAAGTACCCCGGGTGACCTGCCAATGGGGTTTCATAAATGGCTCTTAATATTTTTTCCTTTAGTTTTGATTCAAGTACTAAGTGGATTCGATCCTTGTAGTAGCTATCTATCACCTTATATTGATCATCTTGTACTTTCCCTTCTAGTAATTTGCTTGCAAAGGTATTCTTCACATATTCCTCTAGTAGTTGTGCTTTCCAATCTGTGGAAACTTCGGATAGTGAGCAAATAGAAGGTTTGCGAGATAAACCATCAGCCACTATGTTTCTTTTCCCCTTGATATACTCAATGTCAAAATCGTAGGATTGGATTTTGCTCACCCATTTTTGTTGCTATTTGTTGAGATCCTTCGACTCCATGAAATACTTCAAGCTGTTAAGATTCGTCCTCACATTGAATTTTTTGCCAACCAAGTATTGACGAAATTTAGCTAATGCATGCATTATAGCAAGCATTTCTTTGTCATATGTGGAGTGTAACCTTTCATTATCCTTTAACTTCCTACTTTCAAAGGCAACAGGGTGCCCTTTTTGCATTAGGACTGCATCGATCCCTTCTCCTGATGCATCACACTCTAGCACAAAAGGTTGGTTAAAATCAGGTAGGGCGAGGACTGTGCAACTACTCATACTCTCCTTCAACTTATCAAACGCTTGGTGTGCATTATTCGACCATTAGAATGCTCCCTTTTTAGTGAGGCTTGTTAAGGGGGCCCCAAGTTGGGGAAGCCCTTTCACAAATCTCCTATAGTAGCTACATAGCCCATAGAAGCCACATAATTTCGTGAGGGTCTTTGGTGGGGGCCAGTCTAGGATGGCTTGGATCTTTTATTGTTCTTGTACATCCTTGGCACTAATAATGTGTCCTAAGTATAGGATTTTGGTCATACCGAATTCACACACTTTGAGGCTTTGGCATATAACGACTCTGCTTCCATAATCCCCAAAACTTCATCCAAGTGTTTCATGTGGTCTTCCCATGTCTTGCTATAAATGAGTATATCATCAAAGAATACTAGCAAAATTTTGTGTAACTGCCTTCTAAATATGTGGTTCATGCAAGATTGAAAGGTGGTGGGTGCATTAGTTAGGCCAAAGGGCATAAACCAGAATTCATAGTGACCTTAGTGGCAACGAAAAGCTCTCTTATGTACATCTTCCTCTCCAACTCTTATTTGGCGGTACCTCGAACGCAAGTCAATCTTAGAAAAGTATACAGCACCATGAAGCTCATCTATCAACTCATCAATTCTGCGTATGGGGTAGCAATTCTTGATTGTCTTCTTATCGAGTACTCTATAGTCAATGCACATTCGTAATGTTCCATCTGTTTTTTTTACTAGCACTACAGAATATGCGAATGGACTAGAACTAGGTCTTATATGACCCATTTCGAGTAGCTCCTTGATGCATTTTTTTAATTTCATCCTTGAATCTTTTGGGATGCCTATATGGTGCTGTAATAACTAGTTTGGCACCTTCTTCCAGTTCAATGGCGTGTTTGAATCCTCTATAAGGGGGTCTCCCTCGTGCAATATCCCCAAATATAAGAATATTCTTGTCCAAGATGGGTTGTAAATTGTCATGGTGATGCTTGGGTTTGGTGCTTGATGAATTGGGAAGAACAAGACATTGGGCGGCCCAAACCATATCTTTGTGCCTAAATAGACGTTCCATCTTCTTGGCATAAACAACTCGGGGGGTTCCATCGGATAGTCCCTTGAATACCACCTTTTTTCCATCCACTTTGAATATAAATTCCATGGTTTGAAAATTTTGTGATGTGATGTTCCCGTTTTTTCTTAAAGCCCGATTTAATTATTTAAATATTGAATTGGTCTTTATTTTCCTTAAAAAGGCTTTTTCATTATTTAATTAATTAATTATATTTGGACTTTATAAAAGTTATTGGTAAATGATAAATATTTAGTACTTTATAAAGTCTTTATTCCAAATTAAAAATGGATTGAGTTGCCGTAACGCAAAAATGAGTTAGTTGCTATAATGGAAGGTGGTGGTCTTTATTAAGGCATTTTTGGGCGAACTCAAAAATAACACAGAAGATTGAATTGAGTTTGTGCTTTGGGAATTCCGGGAACGAGAACTCTCAGGATCCTTGGCTATGTTGGACGAAACCCCAACATGGTTTATTTCATAGAATTTCTTAATTTTTGATAATGACAAATAGCATATCTCCTGAATAGCGGATTGATTGCATACTATGTGACAAGTTGTTTACATTCTGAGGAGTGGGCATCTACACCGGGAATGGCATCTTGTTATCATTGACTTGTAATAGTGAGTCGTCCTTATGGGAGACTCTTATGTCCTGATATCGGGCACAAATATACATCAACTTGTATTCATTCTTGCCGGCAGAGATTTCCTATTGTATGCAAGATGACAAATATCATTCTCTGTTAGCGTTCAATATTGAACATTTTGGGAACACTCAGCATTCTAGTATGGGACGTAATGAATAGAAGGCTATCTGAAGAGCACAGGACACGTGAGTTCGTGACTTGCTACTGTCTCTACATTCTTATTCATGTTGGGCGATCATCTTGCTTAAACGGGATCACATTATCGGCGCTGGAGATATCAGGATTTCACTTCATTGAATACTTCTATGCACTGGAGAACATCTTGGCCTCCGTAACTCCTGTCGGGGAAATTATATTCCACTGGTTGTTTGTTAGAGCTGTTCGGGGAATCGAAGCGGTTTCTAATTCCATGTGTCAGTGGCTATCCGACAAAAGAATTGCAATCTCATTATTCACAGATACATTAATATCTAGCTCGATCATACTTATAAAGGGTTGTGGGAGTTTCCATCAATATTGGTTGCTAGCGCATCTTCTATATACATGTTGGTGTCTGCACTTATTCTCCGATGTTGATTAGCAGAAGGAAACACAACTATCGTTGGTGGAATGAGCACGTAATCTTGTTGTTGGTGTTCCTATCCATTGCTATATGTCCGTTGGCTAATCCATATGCACGGGTAAGTCTATTTTGAAAGAATCCTCCTGGGCGTTGAAGTATTAGTAAATGAATATATATAATGGTTGCATTTTATGCTATCTAGTACCCAAAATATTTATCATCTATACAAGAAGCATGTACATGGGTATTTACTTGATGAAAGAAAGATTTAAATTTTGTAATGGATGTGAACAGACTTATTCAATGTTGTATCTATCATCAGTTTCTTTTCATTCTGGAATAGGGTTTGTTATTGATTAATCTGCCAAGGTACTTGTTGCAATAAATTTAACATCTTAGTGGTCATCAAGTGTTACAAACTAGAATCAGAATATCAGGATTGTATCCAACTAAACATATTCAGTGTTTCACAAATATTCACTTTTAACATTCCAAAACATATCATGTCCATTTAATCTGCATTTTGGAAAAGTTTAGTTTGACAAATAACATTGTCAAATTTGGGAAAATCAATAATAATATTGATCCACCGAGTCAAGGTTATTACATGTGAATATTTGCCAATGGGCATCATCCATTGGATTCCAAGTATTGCATTTGTCTCACCCAATTCTACAACATAAAAGTCATCAATGACAGTGTGGTCACCAATTGTGAACTTCAATTTCGGTACTTTGGTTGAACATGATATTTGGTAGCCATCTGCTATCATCACACTAAATCCTTCATGCTCAATCATTGGAAGCCCTCTCATGGCTACCAATGCTGAATCAATAATGTTGTGAGTGGCTCCACTGTCGATCAATATCAATATTTTTTGCCCTTGTAATACCCCACAAACTCTAAAAGAATTGAATCTTGGAGTTCCTGTAATGGTGGCAATTATACCATCTTTCTTCCCTTTAGGTGTATGTTCTTCCACTTTTGGTGGGTCTTCCTCTTCATTTTGCTCACTACTTGCATCCGATATATCCTCTTCTTCACTATCGGGTATGACTTCTATGTAATGAACTTTTCCTTTCCCCATGCATCTATGCCCTGAGCCCCAAGGTTCTTTGCACATATAGCAAAGCCCCTTTCTCATTAACTCTTCCCTAGTTGTGTCATCCATTCTCTTTCTTGGCCACTCCCTTGAGATAGGTGGTTTTGGTTTGTCCCTTTGGAATGAGGACCCTTTAGATGTAACCCTGTTCTTTGTAGCACTAGAATCCATATCTCAAGCCTTTTTAGTGGCTTCTTGAAGTGTGTTAGGGTTGAGGGCCTTGACCCAACCCCTTAAAGGATCCTTTAGGTCATCCATGAATAGGACAACCAATCTTCTTTCAGATATGTTGGTGACCAACACCGAAAGCCTTTCAAAGTCTGCAATATATTCATCAATGTGCCCATCTTGCTTTAATTTGTGCCAGCTCCATGAAGTGCAGCTTGGGGTCCTTGTTGTCAAATCGTTCTATGAGCTTCTCCGCGAAATCCACATATGAAGTGATTCGATCTTGGCCTAAGGTAACCATGCCATGGTACCACCATTCATGCACCACCCCATCCAATCCAAATGTAAGACCGCATACTTGATTGCTTCATCCTCCGGCATGGGATTGATTTGGAAATATGTGTCCACTTTTTGGACCCATGATCTTGTAGTGATCTTTCCGGAACCATCAAAATATGGTAAGTAAAGCTTACCAATTTTCCTCCTTAGGTCATTATGATGATCTCTATTTCCTTTGTTCAGTAGATGTCTCATTCTTATGTCCATATAGTCTATTAAGGACATATGTGTTTGTAATCCTCCATCTAGCCAATCTTGGCGGAATTGTTCTTGCAGTTCTAACAATGTTGGTTTGTGGCCTATTTGTAGATCAACCCTAGGTGGGAAAGTATCATAGGCCTAGAACTTGTTTTAGGGGCATGACGACTTGGGGTTCTATTATTGCTTGAATTTTCTTCACCTCCCCCACTATTGCCATCTCGATCATTCTTGTGTTTGGTCAATATGATTTGTGTTAATGAGTCAAGCATTTGTCCTATATGTTATTGGCTAGCCATAAATTCTTTCCACTGTCGTCGATGCCTATGATGTCCGAGGTTCTTCTTCCTTCACGAGCATGGCCAGGTTCCCACTGCTTCTTTATCTCTCTATTGTAGTATCTCTTTTCTCTTTCGCTCATCCACCTTCACAAGCTGGTAGGTTTGACCAACTCTGATACCACTTGTGATGTCCCCTTATAGAATTATGACAACCTTTTCCTTTAATCTACTAATTCAAGATATTCAAAGGGCTTAAGGCCAATGATTTTGAATAATATATTTTAAATTAATTATCAATGCTAATTCACTCAATTGTTTAGATTTATGAAATATTTCGAGCCAATTTTTTTCAAATTTTCAATTACAATAAGCAGAGCAATACACAGTCATTAGGGTTAGCTCTAAACCAAAACGATGCTAAAGCAACTCTAACCAGAATGTACACCAGGATCCCGATGTGGGCAAGGTGTGAGCATTGGTCAGAAGATCTGAAATGCAGGAACAGAGCTGGAAGGAACTCTAACCAAGAATGGCACCAGTGATGGCGAGCATATGGTCAAAGGATCTTAATGGAAATGCTGATACAAGAACTCTAACCAAGAAATGCGTCGGTGAACGACGAGCATGTGGTCAGAGGATCCCTACCATCTAATAAGCTGAAAGCAAACTCAACACCAAGCATGTGCAACTCAATCCAATACGGAAATGAGGCGACCATATGGCGGAGATAAAGGAAATACAATTGCAGTTACAAAATGTAAGATAAGCATTACAAATCAGGAATCAAGCAAGATTAAAGAACTGCTGACAGCACTACTGTACAGCTTACAACATGATAAAGAATTCCTTGCTATTAACGTGAATCAAGAATTGAATAGAGCTGCAACAATATATTGAATTTCCTTCACTGATAATAAAGCTTAGATCAGAAACTGCACTAAAAAGACCAACTTCACAATCTGATTTATGACAGTCCTGTTTTTCTCATGCATGAACAGCAGCCCTGAAACTCACAACTTTACTCACAACTCACTCCAAACTCACTCAAATTTCACGAAGTAAAATGCAATATGATCCTAAGATGATGGCGCCCAAGATTGGAACACAAAACAGACCCAAAAGTTCCTATTTATTTAATGCACGAATTCCAAGACAATGCAGATTGGTACGGCCCAGCAAGAGGGGCGATTTGACTTTAAAAATTCAATACTTCTCTAAAAAATCTTAAACTTAATGAAAAGTGGCGCCCTTCATAGACAGAGGGATCTAGACAATGCCCAGAATGATTCTTTTTGTATTTTTTGACTTATGAATGAAAATGACAATCTGCTGTAATAAAAATGCAATTCCAGAATCTCTCTAATATGCATAAAACTGATCTACAAGCCACACACTGACTACAATGCATAAATCCCACTACAAAACACTCAAAACTACACTATTTCACCACTAGTCGCTATCTTTCAAGCGAGAAGCAATGCCAAGCTAGGAGGCTTACATTCCTCGAAGCAATCCCAAAGCCAATCCGGCAGCATAACATTCCTGTAGACCAAAGATGATGAAATAAGAACCAATGGCTTCCTTTTATAATTTCCAGATGACTCTTCTCGAAACCCTAATCTTCTTTTTTGAGTCAAACCCTAATTCTCCAATAGATGGCGTCCCACTTTCCCAAGCAATATTTGACTTTTTATTATAAACTTTATCTCTTCCTTGAAGTTGGCGTCCAACTTATGCTTGGATTAAATCTTTTTATAAAAAATATAATTAATTCCTTCAATGGGGCGCCCACCCATAAAGAACATCTTTTAAAACAACTTAAAGTGAAGTTGCTAGGCCAAGGGGGGTCAATGTTAAAATATAACATTAAACATGACTTAATTAAAATAATTCGACTTATCTCTCCAGTTATGCCCCAAAACCAAAAATGAGTAAGCCAACTGATCAGTTTGAAATGGAAAGCCAACCGAGCCGAAACCAACAGGACCACTGCCAGAAATAGAATTTACTAAAAATAGTAAATTCCTAAAGATGCTCAGAATGCCAAGAAAAACATCACTGCGAAGCTCTCTAAAAACCCAGAAAGAATCCGCCCTCGAATCAACCAACCTCAAGCAAGAGCATCCTTCAAAACATGAAACCCTAATTTCACCTCCCGAATAGCCTACGGGTCTCCGGAATAGGCCAACGGTCAACTGGAAATATCATGCTCGAGAAGGGGACATTACAGTCTAAGGCCCAACCACTACACCAAAAGACCGGCCTGTTAGTAAGGGAGGCTACCCAGGGTTTTAAGGGCGACAACTAGGGAGGAATCTTTCACCACCGAAGCCACCACCGGAGAATCTGGAGTCTTACGCAAGCCCGCCAGACACGTGGCCGCCGGGACACACCCAGTCGCACATAGGGGACATTACAGCCCACCACGCTCCGCGGGTCTCGACCTCGAGACCTCGGCTCTGATACCACTAAGGCCCAACCACTACACCAAAAGACCAGCCTGTTAGTAAGGGCGGCTACCCAGGGTGTTAAGGGCGACAACTAGGGAGGAATCTTTCACCACCGAAGCCACCATCGAAGAATCTGGAGTCTTACGCAAGCCCGCCGAACACGTGGCCACCGGGACACACCCAGTCGCACATAGGGGACATTACAATTTATATTGAATGTATGTAAATAGTAGGTAAGTATCTCCTATTAATTATGATATATATATTCAATCATATAGTTTGCAACTACGATCGTATCAAAGATGCAGATTAGACACCATAGAATGGATGTTGTTTCTGACTTATATCACTAATTGCATGCATACATAGATCGAGCAAATTGGTGCATGTTTGTTCGTTGTTTTTGCTTGAAATATCCTTTAAACCATGCGAATTTACTAGTGGTTGTGTGTTTGATTATTGCTAGTTAATATCCAGCCTGGGTCGATGATCAATGGCTCCCCTAGGAGCGACTTGATCTTGCTGCTGTAGAATGAATTTTCTTCAGATTTCCTCAATCGATGCCCTTGTCATTCTATCCTTCCTCTTATTATACCAATGCTGGCCAAGAGTTATTCCTTTTCAAGGCATGCTTTGATTAAGAGTCATAGCGCTTGGTAAAAGTTAACTAATGTTGTCATGTCTTGATAGCGCCTTAAGGAATCAATAATGTAATTAATATTATTCCCTAGTGTTGCTTTATCTTAGAAAAACCATTGTATTATTATGTTTAAGGTCGGCTATGTTTAGTGAGTCGACCTTATCAACTCAACGAGTTATTATTTTGTGCCTTACTCTATTTAGTTAGCATAAGTTTTATTAAATCTGAGAGGGATATCACACAGCAGCAGTTTCCAAAGGAACCCATGCCCTCTTTGACTTCCACACCTATAGCAACACACCCACAATGCACACAGCAGTGCTGGCGTTTGAGTTAGAGGTCTCACGACTGGCAAGAATGAGCATTAACAACAAGGCATCTCTGTTACTCAGACCCACAACCTCTTAAATGCAACAATCAACAATGGCGTAGATGTAAATGAAGAAACCTACACTTTATTTCATGCCCACGAACTCAGGTAATGACCACGGCTCAAGGAAAGAACACGCCTACACACTGAATGAATGTATGTTGCACAATGATAAAATAGCCACGATTTCCTAGAGATTTAATCACCCAATCTGACTATGTAGACCAATATAATGCTGAGCAATATGACCACTTCAACACAAATCAACCAACCTGTCTAAAACCATCAAATTTGTCTCCAAAGAAGACTCACAAATTTGGCAATATCGAACATTCAACCATTGAAGTGCAAATGTGAATCCGCCAATCACTGGCTAGGGAGGAATCTTACACCACCGAAACTAGTCTGCCCCAGAGGGTTTCCATCCTCCAGAGGCTGAGACGAACCAGGTTCAATCACCAGAACCACAAGGGTTTCAATTAGAGAAATAGAATAAACTAAACATACCAAATGAGCTCTCAGTTCCCCTTTTTATAAGCTTTTTAGGTAACTTTCTATAAACTCTTTTTTAAAATCACTTTATTAATTTATTAAACCTTTTAACTCCAAAAAGTGATTTATTTTATTTTAAAACATTTCCCGGCACCAAAAGCCACTTTTCGACATCCCAACATTTAAAAAAATTCTTCCCGGTTCCAACGAGCTATAACACTAAGGTGCCCCCTTAAATATTTTAATTAAAACAACAACCTTAGAAAAATTAATTAATTATAGCTCATTAATACATCCAAATTATGGAAACGGTCGAAATGCATCGGAATAGAATATTCACTATGTGGAAGTGATCCTGACAATGAAAGATGATGAACAGACCTAACCAGGTGGCTTACTATAAATAGATGCTCCCTCCAAGAATCTTGGATCCCAAACTGGAAGCAAAAAATTAAATTTGAAATCATCATAAAACTCCTTTAAACCATTTGAGCTCATTGGTAACATCAAATTACCCCTCTGATCAGGCTAACACAAACCTAGAAAATCATCTCCAAATGCTGAGTAAGAGAACCAAAAAATGGGGACACTACCTGCACACTTGCCATGACCACTTTTATAGGTCTAGCCCTCTCTTCACAAATCTTTCCTACTCCTCTTGCTCTATAGATTTTCCCTTGCCAAAGCAACTTGTCTTTTGAGAAGACACAAGATTGAAAGTGCTTTCATTTTGCCCATAATCTCTTACCTCTCTAATAATTAATATTTTCCCATAATCTCTTTCCTTTCTACTAGCGAATCAAAAGTTTTTTCTTTGATGCCAACTTGCTGTCCTACCTTGCTGTGCTGCCCAAAGTTGGCAATAATAATTTTTCCAGTGTACAACCATGCATGTTTTCCTTCATCTCTTGTTGCTCTTAGTTTTTCCACTTCTTCCCTTCTCTCCTCTTGCTGCCTATTGGTTAAATCCTCATCTAAAATGAAGCGTGAACCCCTCAAGAGATTCTCTTTGCTTAAAAGCTAAGTTACCAATTCGTCAATATAAGCCTCCGGATACAATAGGATACGATTCAGATTCGCGATTCGGATTCGGTACGCCCAAAATTCGGCCAGGATTCGAAAATGGCACTGTGGATACGTTTCAGATTCCTGGCTTCACTGCGGATTCTTCCAGGATACGGCGCGACGAATCCGAGCAGAATCCGCGACGTTTTTTCACGTCAAAACGCCCAGTCCGCCTAAAAACGTGTTTTTTTAATCATTTTTTATTATTTTTTTGACCAGATGTTGACTTCTAAACATTTTAATATTCATTCCAACCCTAATTTCAACCTCCAAACACACTAAATAGGTAAAAACAATCTCATTTAACAATTTGTGAATGAAAAACGAGTTTTTTTTGCCTCCATTGCTGAACTTGCTTTCTTGCTTGCACAAGCTCCAATAGACTTGAAGGTTGATCGTTGGTTGTTCAAGGTTGATTGTTGTGCTATTCCTAAGCACTTGCAAGTGTTTGCCAAGATTCAAGAAGATTGTAGAGCAAGATTTGTTCAAAAGAGGTAGGTTTCTTTGAAGTTTTTTGATTTTTTTCTTACATTTTTTTTAAGTTTTTGTTTAACAAATGAACTATTTTGTTTTGTTTTTATTGTTTTACTTTTGTTGATTGTTCTCATTCTTTTAAGTTTTTTAGTTTCAAATTTCAATACCAAAATTATTTCAATCTGTTGTGCCTTGGCCCTTAGGTATTACAATGGCATTTGCTTCTAATTCAGGCCAATCTCGTTTCAAAATAAATGCAACCTCTCCCCTTTGGAAATATGTAGAAATGGTTCAACAATGTCCAGGTGGTGGAGTATTTATTTGGATTTGTGGTCATTGCAAAATTCAATACACGAGCTCATACAGTCGAGTGAAAGCCCACTTGTGTAGTATCCCTGATATTGGCATCAAACCTTGTCCGGGACCTCCAGAAGGTGATGGCAAAGGCCTTGCAGATGACATAGTGTTGAAATATATTGCTGAGCAAGAAAAAGCAGATCAAAAAGCTGCTAGTCTTAAAAAAAGCCATCCTTTGAGGAAAGGATCTCAATCCATGAAACCCCCTACACCACCTACTTATATTCCACCTACAGAAAGCCATCCATTTATGAACATCCCTCAAGAGCAAACCGTGCCCTCATCAAATAAAAGATCTAAGGGACCGTTGGAAGTTTCATTTCAGAATGAGGCAAGAGAGATTGCTGATCAAGACATAGCAAGATGTGTCTATGCCAATGGATTGGCATTCAACGTTGTTCGTTCACCATATTGGCAAAAAATGGTGAAATCTATTAATAAGGCTCCAAAGGGGTATAAGGGCCCAGTTTTGAGAAGGTGCGTTGCACCTTATTGGAGAAAGAGGTGAAACATGTAGCAGACTCTTTGAAGCCCATAAGGGATTCATGGATTGAAACAGGGGTGACCATCGTTTCTGATGGATGAAAAGATGCAAAAAATCGCCCATTGATCAATGTTATTGCCGTGTCCCCTAAAGGGGCAATGTTTTTGAGAGCAGTGGATTGTGAGGGACAGGTGAAAGATGGTCCATTTATTGGGTAAGTGCACAAAGTTGAGTCCACGAAACGTGGAAGTTTTTGCCTTAGGCAAAAAAATGAATTCGGCTTGCAAAAAACGAGATCCCGCTTTTTAATAAACGGGATCCCGTTTTTAAAAGGATCGTTAGCCGGGATCAGGCCTTAAAAAAGCGGGAATTTTTGAACGGGATCCCGTTTTGGGAAATTCCATTTTGGAAAATTTTCAAAGCGGGATCGTTTTTGAAAATCTTCAAAACGGAAATTTCAAAATGAAAGTTTTAAAACGGGATCCGTTTTGAAAATTTTCGAAAATGAAACTTCCAATTTTTGAAAAATTTCCATTTTCGGAAAGTTTTCAAAACGGGATCCCGTTTTGAAAACTTTCCATTTTTGGAAATTTTCGTTTTTGGAAGAATTTCAAAACGGGATCCCGTTTTACAAAATAGGATCTCGTTTCATAGAACCATAAAAATGGCTTTTTATGAAACGGGATCCGTTTTTTAAATTATGAATTTTTGGCGGGTTTTTGGCTTGTTTTTGGTTGGAAATGGCTTGGGGACCCGAACCTAAGCTTTGGACCTAGTTTGACCTGCAACTTGAAGGTCCTGTTAATGTCACAGAAAATAATGACTTTGGACATATGTTTGAAGACCTATTTTGCAGAATTTTTTTACGAAATTAAAACCCATTATAGATGAGGACAGTGCAGATTCCAAATATGTAATTTTTTTAATAATTTGATTATTTTTTCTATTTTTCAATTAATTTCTAATGAAACTAGTCCATAAACTTGAATTATCAAGTTTTTTAGTATTTTAATAACTTTTGATCAACATAACATTTTGACGAACGGATTGCACGAGAGCAAACTTTAGACAATTCTTTTTAGTTTTAAAAAAAAAAAATTCAAAAAATGAAAAGTTTAGGTCATCTTATGCGTGTCGTACACGACGATTTTTCAAAATGACAAATATGCCTAATAAATATTTAATAAAAAAAAAAATATTCAATAAAAAATTATAAAAAAATATTAAAAGCAAGCTTTAGTGAGTCACAAATCTTTTCCCAAAAGGATTTAGAAAAATATGATAATTTAGGTCAAAATATGGATGTTACACGTGCATGGTATGGTATAAAAGTGACTTTTAAACAATGGTTTTTAGAAACGCCTATTGAAACTCAATTTTTACAATCTGGGTATTGAAATAAATTACATATTTGGAAACTAGACTCCGAGTACTACATTTTATGATTAGTGACTTTTTTGAAGATTTCATCTCTAAGTGCTTCAAATTTTAAGGTCAAATGTGTCAAATTCTGAAAATCAGGGAAAACACTTCCACTTTTTGGCCAAAAAGTGGACTCAACTTCTTGCACACACCCTATTGCTAACATCCTTTGCCAAGCCATTGAAGAAGTGGGCCATCAAAATGTTGTGCAAGTTGTAACCGACAATGCCAAAAATTGTAGGGCTGTCGGGTTATTGATTGAGGAGAAGTATCTACACATTTTTTGGACACCTTGTGCTGTCCACTCCCTCAATCTAATGCTACAAAAAATTGGATCCAAAATTGAGTGGATCAAACAGGTGTATGTTGAGGGCGAAGACATCCAGATGTTTGTCACCAACCACCATATGACACAAGGAATATTTAGACAATTCTCAAAATTGGAATTGTTGAAGGTAAGTTAATTAATTCTCAATATTCTTAAATTTTTAGTTTTCTTTTAATTTTAAATTTTGATTTTGTAAATTTAAATTACATTTTAATTTTTATTTTGATTTCCAAACAGGTTGCAGAGACCCGTTTTGCCTCCAACACAATTGTGTTGAGACGACTTATAAAGGTTCGTGAGGCACTTTGTGCCATGGTAATCAGCCCTAATTGGGCCATATGGAAGCAATCTAGCAGTGAAAGGGCAAATAGGATCAGGCAAAGGATCCTAGATGATTGTTGGTGGGATCGTGTTGAGTACCTGGTCAGTTTCACTGAGCCTATACTGAGCATGATCCGTTACACAGACATGGATAGACCTTGTTTGGGAGAAGTATATGATGGTATCGACTCAATGATTGAGAAGATGAAAACCATCATCAATGCAAAAGAGGAAGATCCTGATGAAAAGTTCTTCAAAGAGCTACAGGAAATCATGGTTGATAGATGGAACAAAATGACCACTCCATTGCATCTTCTTGCTTTTGCATTGAGTCCCAAATATTATAGTCTGAGCTTCTTTTTGTTACATCAAGAGTTGCTCCATATAGGGATGTTGAAGTGGCTCAAGGGTACAAGGCAGCAATTCGGAGACTCTTCACTGATCGTGACCAACGTGATCGAGTGAGGGCTGAGTTCATGGCTTTTGCATGCTCTAGTAGTGTTGCTCAGAATCTTGATGCTCTTCGAGACAAGTACAGGGTAGATGGTCATAGTTGGTGGTACTTCCATGGGCAAGAATACATGCACATCCAACCAATTGCAATAAAAATCTTATCCCAAGTAAGTTTTATATTTTGTAATTTTAATTTTAATTTATAATTTTATATTAATTAATAATTTTGTTTAGTTAAATTTTGTAACTCTTAACTATTTAATTTGGTCTTGACTCTTAATAGGTTGCTAGTTCATCTTCTTCAGAGAGGAATTGGAGCACATACTCCTTCATCCACTCAATAAAACGCAATAGGCTGCATTCAAAAAAGGCAGAGGACTTGGTGTATGTGCATTCAAACTTGCGCCTCCTTACACACAAGCAAAGTTCCTACAAAGAAGGAGACACAAGGAGGTGGGATATTGAGCCAGAGCAGCTTGACTTGGATGCTTCCACAAGTCACTTAGCTGCACTTGATATTGATGATGAGTATGAGCCTGGAGCAGCTACTGATCGTGAGAGTGGTAGTGTCAGTGCTACTGCTACTGCTAGTGGCAGTGCTTGTGCGAGTGCCACGAATGCTATTTGTGGTTCTACGCAAAATGTAGCATCTAATAATGCTAGTTTGTTTGATAATGATGACCCATATGATTCAGATTGATCAATGATCAATAATGGCTGATTGTAAACGTTTGACATTTTATGTTTGAACTTTAATTTATAATTTTATATCATGACAATCGAGTAATCACTAATATTTTAATATTTGACTTAGTGACTATGAAAGTGGTGATGTATTTTTGCTATGTTATTAGACTATTAATATGGTGGTGTATTTTGAACTTAATTACTGCTGCAAATATGTATATATTTCTTATTTTTATATTTTTTTGTATTGCTGTACCCAAGCCGTACCCAACCCCCAAAAAATTTTTTTGCCGAATCCCGTACCGGATTCTCGCACCCGTACCCGAATCCAAAAACGAATCGGTAACTTAGCTTAAAAGAAGTTTCTTGTCGTGCACATTGCCATGACCACTTTTATAGGTCTAGCCCTCTCTTCACAAATCTTTCCCACTCTTCTTGCTTGGCATATTTTCCCTTGCCAAAGCAACTTGTCTTTTAAGAAGTCACTTACAAGATTGAAAGTGCTTTCATTTTTCCCATAATTTCTTACCCTCCTGATAATTACATTTTTTTCTCTAACTTGCCTTTCTTTGAATTGTCTTGCTTGCATTTTTTCAACCTGTCCATTTGTTTCTTCTTCCACGCTAAAGCGGTTGTTACTAACTTGAGCCCATGTTCTACCTTCTTTTGATTAGCCATCTCTGCCATTTCCTTTTAAATTCACTCCTTGCCCATTTGTTTTCTGAATTGATTGCACCTCACCCTAAGCTGCTTTAGAGTTTGCCCCACTGTTGCTTGCTACTATTGAATCCTTCATGGTTTGCCAAGCTAATTTCATGTTTTGCCACTCAAGCTTCCCTACTGAAAGATTTTATTGCAGCCTTACCACCTGCTCTTTTAAAACTTTACTATCCTCCTCTAAAGACCGATTTGCCACTGAAAACTGTGAGTTTTGTGGTCTCTTTCTTGTTCCTTGACTTCCAAAGCCTCTAACCTTGCCTTGGCATTGAGCAGATCTTGTACATAGAGACCTAAGGACTAGGTAAGAGGTGTAGAAGTGGTGTTGTAGATAGTTGATTCTTCTCTACTTTTGTTGCCATTAGACCTTTTACCACTTGCTAGAGATTTAAACACGACTGAGAACCACAATCTTTTCCTTTTGAGTGTAATGTCCCCAATTTAGCCCTACGCTCTTCATTTGGATTTAGCCTATTTCTGGGAACTCATAGGCTAAGCAGAAGCTCGAATCAGGGTTTCCAAACTTCTTGGAGGACGTTTTCGTCTTTTTGTGGAGCTTACACTTGGAAATGTTGAATTTGGATTGCGGATTCCTTCTGGGTTTTCTGAGAGCTTCGCGTTGGTGGTTTCGGTTCGGCATTCTGAGCAATTACATGAATTTACTATTTTTAGTAAATTCTATTTTTAGCAGTTGACTTGTTGACTCCTAATCAGTAGGCTTTACTATGGCAGTCTATTCAGACGGTATGGTTGAATTTGGCTTCTGATGCATTTCCATGGTGATATAAGATATTTTATATTATAATGTTATAATTTAACATTATAATTCCTTGTTCTAGCATCATGAATTAATATTGTCTTTAAAAGTGGGACATTGAAGGGTATTTTCACATGGAGGAAATATTTTAATATTTCTAAAGCCAAATATTGCTCAAGGAGTTTGGACGCCAACTTTGGGTGAGCCAAATATTTTATTTAAAAAGTGAAATTTATCTTCTTAAGCAAGTACGCCATCCTGAGGGTGAAGACAAAAGACAAGTCAATGACCTAAAAGAATCTTTGAGGTGGCGCCCTTCTTGGAGGTTTCTAGAAAGCTCTTCTAAAGTTATAAATTGGAGCTCGGGGTCCTCATTTTGTTTATCTGATGAATTTGCAAAGTTATGCTGCCGGATTGGCTTTGGGATTGCTTCGAGGAATGTAAGCCTCCTAGCTTGGCTCTTCTTCTTGCTTGAAAGACAGCAACTAGTTGAGAGGTTTAGTTGTAGTTGGTTTCCTTTCATTGTAGTTGGTTCTTCTCACATTCTGTAGTTGAGTTATTGTATTTTCTGTCAATTTTAGAGTTGCTGGTTTGTATGGCTGTAGGTTGTTTTTACTCACAACTCAAGAAACATAAATAATATTGTTCTGGGTACTGTTCCAATCTATTTTCCTATGTAGGGCGACCATATGTGCAAGTTTCCAGAATTTTATTTGAAGTCTATGAATTATCTAAAGTAAATCGCCCTTGCTTGCAGGCAATTTCACTTTGTAAGTGCTTTGGAAGCCGTGCAAAATAAATAGGGGTCTTTGTGAGAAGTTTTTGTGATCCATCTTCATTGTCATCATCATTAGAATGTTTTGCATTTGATTTCACGTCAATAGGGTTAGAAATGAGTGAGATATGATCATTTTTGTGTGGTGCTAGGTTGCTGGTTTACCTTTTTAAAGTGCAGATTTGTCTTAAACTGAATATTCAGTTTGGTGTTTGAGTGAAGCAAAGGGTCTTCGCATTCTTGTTAAGCAAGGAGAATCCTCTTAATTGATGTACACTGTATTGTTCTAATTCTATGCTATTGGCAGGCGATTTCTCTTCATATTGTAAGCTGAACAGTAGTACTATCAGTAGTTCTCTAATCTTGCTTATCATGTTTTGTAACGATTACTTTACATTCTGAAGTGCTTTGTAATTCTTTATATCTCCGCCCTATGGTAGCTCCATTCCCACTCCGGGTTTGAAAGCACATTCTGGGTGTTGAGTTTACTTTCAGCATTCTCGCTTATTTTCCTTCATTGCATTGTAATTCTTAGCATCTCCGTCATATGGTAGCTCCCATTCCATCTCGGATTGGAAAGCACATTCTTGACGTCGAGTTATTTCAGCTTATTAGTTGGTAGAGATCCTCTAACCATATGCTCGTCGTTCTCCGGCGCATTCTTGGTTAGAGTTACCTTCTGTTGCAGTTTGTTTTAATGCACTGACGATCCTCTTGCCATATGACAACCTCTCTCTTGTTGAGATTGAGTGCGCATTCTTGGCAACGAGTTATTTGTAATCTGCTGGTTTGAATTATCTAACCCTAACGGGTGCTCTCTGCATTGTTGTGTACTTGGCAAAAATTGAAAAAAATTGGCTCAGAATATTTCATTGAGACTCTTTTCTTTTTGCTTGCTCCCTTTTAAAGCGAGCAAGCCTACACTTTAAGATACCCCGAAACTATTTTGCATTTACCCAAAATCCATTTCCCATATTTTTTTTGATGATGCAATCTTTACTTGACCCAAGTGATTTGTTTCAACACTACCACCAGTTTCGATTTCACTTTTCATGTTTGAAGGTAGTTTGTTTTCCATTGCCAGAGAAAAAAGGAAAGTAGAAAAAAGCAAAAAACAATGAAAGTGTGTAGTCGACCCATGTAGACCCACTACAAAAAGCCAGTTGTGCCTCTAGAGAAAAGCCGAATTTATAGGACCATTGTTGTGCCCTGCACCCTAAACACTAGGGCCTGCTGCCTGCTTGTGCTTCACGCCTATTAACCATCTGCTTCGTGCCCTGCAATCTCTATTAACCCCACTATTCACATCATAAGTGCACCTCACCACCCGATTAGTGCCACCAAAGGCCTCCCAATTGCTTAGACATTAGTAGCTGAAACTCCAAGTTGCAGCCCCAAGAAAGTAAATATGGAGATGTGAGGATGAAAAATATGCAAGCAAATCTTATAACCCTCAAAGGATCTTGGCTTCGAATAACTATCCAATGAACAGGACATGTCAATGTGATAGTTGACAAAATTAAAGTGTACCCACTACCATCAAAGAGAAACAAGCCTACGTTATTTTGGCCCAATATATAGAATCTTCTCCAAAAATCATTCTTAGAAAATCTCATCACATTTAAGAAACTCTGGCATTAATTTTCCAAGAAAAAAATGTTAAGCCCAGGTTATCTCAGAATTATAAATCCTGTATTAACAAGGTATTCTTCATTTGGCATTCGAAATTTATCTTAAATAAACACTTCATATTTATGGCATGTGTTCATGACCTCGTTCCTGTGCACGCAACAAGAATACCTTGCCAGCATTTCAGGCACAGGATAGAAAAATAGAGACTACTGGAAACTGAACATTGTTTCTATAATCATTTCATCCACATCCTATACATTTTGGAAATCTCCTCTTTAACGCATGCCTTATGACAAGAGTATACATTAATATGCAGGATGGGTTTAAACTAACAGAAAAGTGGAAAGGCCATATCCAAGAAACATCTGCATCTAGATGAATGTCAGGAGAAATAAAAATAACAGTTGTTTGGAAAGATGGAACCCACATATACAAATTGTATAGCAAAACTCATAAGAAAAGAATTAGAGAATAAACCTTTCCAATTCTCACATCCACTGGTAGTTTGGCCAAATGATATCCAAGGGCAGTTAGCTCTTCGTTCCCTTCAAGTGCTCCAACCTGAAAAAGGTCATAAGTTGTTCTCAGCCATACCAAATTACAATCATAATCCAAATTTCTGAGTTAGCCAGTTACACATACAATGTGCAAGTTGACTTGTGAAGTTCTAATATTGACTGACAAAGTACAATTATGTTTGTAGAAATATGAACGAATTTTAACAATATACAAGGTAACACCTAGTCACACTACTTAGAAGGAACAGTGTCAAATTAAACAAGACCCCATACATACCTGTTGAAATGATAACTAATCACAAATGACAAAAAAATGAACTCAAAAGTGTCAGGACTTCTAAATACTCCATTTAAGGTACCTTAAAGAGGATTTAGGAATCTTCTTGCTAAATATAATTACAGAAAAATTATATCAGATCCTAAACAAAATAAAAAAGACAAGGAATTTGACTGCAAGACAAATGACATCACTGAGTTTTACAAAGCACCCAAGAAACAAGAATATCAGTTCATTCATTAATTGCTATCAACTAACCTTAAAGTTGCTGGAAAAAATCGTCTATAAATTACCTATGGTTGTGGACATGCATTACGCAATTTAGGGGCATGGGTCAATAGCTGCCCAACAAAAAAGCATTCTACAATCGAACAACAAACACATTTTTGAGAATGTAACACATACATGATGTCATAGACAATCAAACCTGGTGTCTTTCAAAGCTTTGTTTTACATATCTACTGACATTTTACAGGCGCAAAATACATATATAATACAAATATCACTCACAGTTGAATATGGTCTTTGCTTAAAAGTTTTTTATTTGGACTTGACCAAGTTTGATTCATGGACAGTAAAAAAAAATCTATGTACTTCAGCCCTTATTTTACTCAAAGATTATAAGACTTTTCATGCAGTGACATAGAAACCTAACCAATACATAAAGACACTTTCTTTTTCACTTAACCAAAAATAAAATTGATTTCACAAAAATATGGTGCTTTAAAGTCATTTTATTTCTGTAAAATATTAAGTTATATAATATTAGAAAGAGATTAATTTAATATCATCAAACAACCAAAGTAAGTAATTGTGATTCGAAAAGTAAATACCATAATAGTAGAACACTACTAGGATAAAAAAAACAATGATAGCTTATGAAAAATAACAGCAGACAACACATAAATGAAATCCAAATAAAACAAGACAGGTAAATGCAACGCAATTGAATCAAAAACAGTAAGAACTGAGTGCAAGTACAAATAGCTCTCCAAGAAGACGACCCTTCAAGCAAAGCATTGATGAAGATGCAAGCGAAGACAAAAGAAGAGGTGGCATCACATATTTGTAGAACAGTACTAGGGTAAAAAAATGACCATAGCTTATGAATGGTAATGGAAGACAAAGCATAAACAAAATGTAAATAAAACAATAGGGGTAAACACAATTTGATTGAATCACAAACAATAACAACTAAGTGCAAATACAAATAGCCCTTTATGGAGATGACCCCTCAAACACAAAGATGATCAAGACGCAAGCAAACACCATGACAAAACAAGAGCATTATCACAGATTTGTAGCGAAGATCAAGCCAAAAGAATGATCAACATCATAAGCTATGGAAAATACCAAATCTAATAATGTTCATACTCATAGTATAGTGTCTGTTAGCACCAAAACTAGTAGCCCTACAAATATTTCAATGGTCAACATTGTAGTTAGTAATTATGATATTTTGTCATGTTATCATTCCATGTTAAGAATCCTTCAGTCAAATCCCCAAGTTGTCAAAATCTTGGTCTACTTTTATCAAAGCTAACAATGATTGCAGGTTGCTCAATAGAGGAGAGATAATGAGTAAAGATGATCAAGCTCTTGAATTCCAAACCATCAGAGAAGGATCGAGGGAATGCCAAGAAATTTGGACCCAAATGCAAGATTAGTATCAAAGGGAATTCTTCTAGCACTTTGTCCAAGTGATGTATCAGTGGAAGGAAAATGATGATGTCCTATTGCACTTTTCAAATTAAGATAATTAATAGTATTATTTAAGTTGGGCCCAATAATTTCTAATTTTAGGGGAAACTTAATAATATTATAATTAAAATAAAAGGTAAACACTAGTATTAAAATAAAAAAGTATTTTTAAATAATTAAAATAAAAAAATAAAATAAAGTAAGAATTTAAAGTATTTTTAAGTACTTGGAGGGAAATTTAGGACCCAAGGTCCCAATTTGAAATGGTATATCAAAGAAGTGTCTATCTTCATTTGAGGATCATCATCGAAGCTATCATTTGCATACTACTTTCAGATTTGAGCATTAGTTCGATCTCGAGATCATCCAAGGACGAAAACCCTTGGCGTGTTCAAACCCTAGAGGATGAAAACCCTCCTGGGATCCATCATATTGAATCAAGGAAGAAAACCCTTGATTCCAATTCAAGTTGTTGCAGATTTTCAAGGTTTCAAGCATATTCTAGCAGCGACCTAGTGTGAGTTTCATACACTTTCATAAGGGAACCCCTATGCCTGGAGGGGACAATTTCTAATGCAGGAATCTGTTTGTCTGGCTTTATCATATTTTATCAGCGTGGAGAGCTTCTTCTAACTATCGTACATGTTCTAAAGAGAGAATATATATTATAATTAGTGAACTTGAGGAATCGCAGCCTTAGGAAATACTTTATTTGATGTACCATTTGTATTTTGGCAAGTAATATAATATGAAGTGGGTCTCAGCCACAGGATATTGAGGGTTTAATAATGCCGTACAGGTTTGCTGCTGCATTTGCACTTTAATTTGACAAAGGTTGCTTTCTAAAGTTATTAAGCTGCCGTCCTTTACATAAAACACAGTCCATGATAGGAGGGTACCATACAAAGGGAATAGCTGCCATACAAATTGATTCAAGTTGTTGTATCATTCCAGACTGATATTAACATTCTTGTGAGTTATATATTACTGTTCATGACCATTATATGCTGCTTCTATATTCACATTACTGTTTTCATCATCATCACAGGTGAAGTTAGGGATTTATTAGTCCTAACAGCTGCATATTTGTTGGTGTACGTTTTATCATCCACCGAACACACAGAATAAAATGTCCAAAGACACTCTATCCTCTCTTGAAAAACCACCACGTATGCTAAGATTGTGAGAAGATCATATGGTGATTCCAAGGTTTCTTTTGTCGGGTCTTGACGTGTGGATAAGCTCAATGGCCGTTGTGATTTGCTGGTAGTAAACAAGGGGACTTACGTTAAAGAACTTTTCACAAGTGTGGGACTTAGGCGGATTTATCATTGAAGGCTTCTCTTCACTTAGGACTTTCAATGTGGATCTCAAAAAATGGCAAAAAGAATAAGGGTTTAGGAGGTCTATTCTATGCCTAAGAACTTAAGAGACAGTAAGGACTCGGTGAAGGGGATAAACCACACTTTGTTTCACCTCCTGCTGGACAACATACGCAAAATGGGTGCAATCTTCAAGGGGTGTGATAATAATTTTCAAACCTCGAATGAGGCTGAAGTCAAGCTTCCACAATTATGAGCTCAGGCTAACTTTACGCATCGAATGCAAATCATCCATTCGAAGAAAGTATGAGCAATACTTCACCATTGAATCAATACGATCAATCTCTCATTCGCTTAACCAACTTTCAAAGCAAATTCTATTTAATCTAATTCTAACTTTAATCTATGGCAGAAGAAGATATGCAACCTCGCTTACTATTTGACAATAAAAGTTATTCAAAGCAAATCATGCATAAGAGCTTTTATTATTCGAAATAGTCTCAATGCAACAATCTCATACTCTGTCTCCACACAAATGAAAGTGAGAGATCACCAGTTTATATAGAGTTACAAAAATCAAATGAAGGGCCGAGATTAAAACAATATCAACGGCCAAGATTATTACAACCCAACCCTAATTAGGGTTGCCCAAAATAACATGAGTTATCAATCAGTGAACTATCAGTAAAGAGGCAGTGAAAGCTATTATCAAGGAGAGGCGTCCTTATCCTTCTGAGCAGCATTGCATTTGATGAACCTGGACACTACTGCCATGACCTCCTCCATTGTAACGGGTGGCAGCATGCTAATCCGGAATTCAAGTCCGTCCAACTTTTCAGCACATTTGGCAAAAGTACTTTCCCAATCCGCCTCCTGCTTCCCAAAATCATTTCGGATGGCTGAGAGTCTTGCCACTCTCGCAAAATCTTGTCTCAGAAATGGTCCAGTGGCCGAGAAGAAAGTCTCTTGAACTTTACATTTCAATCTCTCCAGCTGCATGTCGTTCTCCTGGACAATCTCACGGTCGAACACTTCTGCAGCTGTCATATAAATCGTCTCCTGAATTTCTTTGACCTGTTCTTCAATTCTAAGCCCATCCACTTTTGCCTTCTCCAAAACTTCTTCTCGTATAGTCACTGCCCAAAACCAGTGATGGAAATCATATGTTGCTCCTGCAGCAATCACCCTTCTATCAACCAACTTCTCCCTAGGAGTGCCTTTCAAGATCCTAAGGCTTGGAATAAGCCTCTCCTGCATGTCTGGAATACATTCCCATGTCTCTGCCATATCCATAAGTCTGGAAAGATAAGAAGTCCGCACATAGGCAAGTGCCAGTTTTTCCATGAATGAGGCTGCTTCCGTGCCTTCGCTCACCATCCAGTCCCGAGCCTCCCTAGCTGTAACCATTTCGTGCTCTACATCCTTGGTCACCTCCTGCGATGAATTGAGGAGAAGAGGAGCTGCCGCATTACCCTGATCAAGTGGCTGGGTCAAATGCTGTATGTATTCCTTAAGGCGTTCAACCTCCTTTCTATACTCTTTCTTCTTAGCCACTTCTTTTTCCAATCTCGCTTTGATGGTCGAGACGGAATTATTTAATTCCTCTACTTCTTGGCCTTTTGAGGTTGGGCCAAGATCTACAGTGGTTATGGCATACTCTTGAGGAGTAATCTCGTCTTGTGGCTTGTCCACTGTGGGTACTGCAATGTGTACGGAACGGCTGCCTGTCTCGTCCCTTTGAATAGTAGAGAATTTCTTGGCAGGCTTCTTGACTGCAACTTGCTCCAACCTTGCCAAGAAATCTGCAGTATCATCCTCCTCTTGGGCTTCTACAGGTGGTTGAATCTTCATTCTTTCTATCAGCCAATCTGGAATGGTCGGCTGCTCGACTCCATCTTCTACCTGAACCTCTTCCTCATTCGGAACATCCACAACCCCCCTGAGAGCGGAAATCATTCCCTCCTCGAAGTCATTGTCCCGAACTTCCATCTCATTGTCTGAACCTAATATTTTTGTGCCCGTAGGTGATGAGGGCTCCTCGTCATTTTGCTGAATAGGTTCATCGTTCTCTTCCTGAACTGTAGGAGGTACAATTATTTCCACCAAGGACTCATCTATGGTAGCCATCAGCTCGTCAATATTCCGGGATGCTGCCGAACAAGATGGTTCTCCCTTATGTCTCTTCTGAACAGGTTTTGTACTTGGCGTTATTTCTTTCCTTTTCTCTCCAATCTCAACCAAGTCCTGATGGGAAGCACCGGCATTGGAAGAATATGACTCTGTCTCGCTCAATAGATCATACGTGAGCGTTATTCTTTTCTGCCTCATTTCTTGGACATGATGGTCAACCCACCACTGAGAGTACTTGACTACTGGCCTCATTAGCGTTGCTAAGTCCGCATGCTCAGGTTTTGACCATCTCACGGGAGGAAGAGGTCGACTCTCCTCGAAACGTGGCTGGATATAGTTCCCATCATCTTGTAACTGATCAGGTACCCGGCAGAACTCAATTGCCCTCATGAAGTCTAGTGACATTTTGGACCACAGTCTCCGTCTGACTTCATACTCATCAGCGGCATCAGCCCAGAAGTCTTCCAGTTCCACTTTGTGCTTGTACCTTCTCCCCTCTACTACCCGGATATTATGATGTGGGTCAAAGTTGACCCTGGACTTGTAGGCTGTAAATGGGTACCACTGGATTTCCAACCTTGCACTCTCAGCTGCCTGTGAGGACGGACAAGATTCCAACATATTCCCGATGAACAATGGGAATGTAATAGATGCCTTCTTGGTTGGCCTCTGGATGTTCTGATATTCCTCTAGCTGCCTCAAGACTTCGAGCAAAACCATCCGATTTGTCGGATAAATTGTTAACTTATAGGGGTTTCCAGTAAACCCTTGGATCCTGATATACGTAAATTTTGGGAATTGGATGAACCAGGACCCATATTTACTGATTAGACTCTTCGCCTCATGACTCAACCTCTGATGTATTCCCCCTTGAAGTGTTCTGGTGATATGCATTAAGAATGCATCATGTGCCCTTCTGAAATGAGACTTCTCCTTCAACTGGAGTTGCGGGTAACAATCGTAAGGTTTGAGTTCATTTTCTCCACTGCCAACTTTTCCCTTGCAAGTTAGTCCTAGATACTTATATGATTTGGCCAACAAGTAGACAACATACGAGCTCATATGAAAAGACTTAATCTCTTCCAAATTGATCAATTGCTCGTGGAGATTGTCACTTATCATCCGTGACCAATTGAACATTTTCACGCCAGAAGTGATCTCGTCTATGAAGTAGTACATCCAGCTCTCAAAAAATGCACCCTGCGGGTTGCCAGCTATTATGTTCAGCATCAGTATGATGTCTCCAAAATCTTCTTTGAAGTTTGTCCGGCGAGGTCTTTTGGGCATCTTCTTTATTGATGGCTTAGGTTTGTCCAACCATGCCTTGTTAACAGTTGTAGTGCATAAGTCCGGTTGGCTATCATATAACCTCTTGGCCTCCTCCTTGGTCTTATAGACAGTCCGTGAATGCTCTAGGATGCCGAAGGTTTCTTGGATTGCCACCTCGCCTAAGTGTGCCAGAATTCTGCCATCCGGTGCAATGATCTGCCTCTTTTGAGCATCATAGTGGATAGCACATTCCACCATCAATTCTACACAATCTATTGCAGGCGGGAATCCAGCTGCCTGAAAATTTCGTTTCTGATCATCCGCCTGGCTATAGGTGTCGGAAGTCCATTATGTCCATACACTCTCTTTTTAAACTCATCGAAGTCGACATGTCCGAGATCGGTGTCTACTACATTCTTCCATTTTGAATTGATTTTAGTCTCCCGCTAGGCACCTTTGCTGGCGAACTTCATTTTTGCCGGTCTCTTTGATGATTCGCCCACAGTGGTCATCAACCTGCAGCCAAAAAATTAACATTAATATGGAGACTTTTTAAATTAATTTATTCTCATGCCTTGGACTCGAAAATTTACTTTCAGCTGGTTAAATAATTAAATTGTTGCGAAAAAGCAAGCTGAAAGTAAATGGATGAAGTTGAAAATTTCGCCAGAATTGAATCAACATGAAAGAGATAGATGAAGAATAGCAAATCAACTTGACTGAACATCAAACCTCAGTGAAGAACTGCTGGCTGCAAAATCAGATTTAAATTCTGATAATTTAGAAGAAGTGCGCCCCTCTTGCACAGAAGAATTTCAACTTTCAACAGATAAATCTTTTCTTTTCCTGTGAAAATTCTTCCTCAGCATAACATTACTTCTCTCTCTGGAAAATTCGATCTTGCCTACTGAACAATTAATTTCCTGATAATTTCGAGAGAAATCAAATTTCTTTTCAGTTGTGTCTGTGAAAAACGAGTTGCTGAAACTCATTATAATGCTGAAGGATTTAATTTATTTAGCAACTACCTTCTTGTTTATGGATCTCGATTTGTTTTCACTTGTTCAAACAGGCAAGTTTCCTTTATTTTTCGAAAAGGATCCGTCTCGAGCTTATCCGGGCAAATCTCATTGATCTTCAAAAATTCGATTTTTGCTTAAATGTTTATCTTTGATTTTTCGAATTTTGAAAGAAAACATTAAACATTTAATTAAATTCGACCCTTCCAAGTTTTAAATTCATGGTGAATTTAATTTTGCCCTTCGGATTTCATCTCTGGCGGCACAAATTATTTTCCTCCAACTCTCGTCTGGCGAATTTATTTTGTCCAAGGCATTTAAATTTCCGAGTAGTTGAAAATAAATTATTAAAATATTAAAATATTTTAATTTATTCCAACCCGTTCGTTTTGGACCCATGGCTATTTCGATTTTCTCTTCATTTTTCTTGGCTAAAAGTGTATTTTCCAATTTTACTCTCAATTTCGTCTAGCCAAGTCAAAACTTAAGCCATTCCGTCAACAATTGTTATGCCAGATCCTTATTTTTCTTTGCCATGGCGAACTTTTAATTGCACTGAGCCTATTTTCTTCTGCCAAAGTCAAATTTTCTCTTGCTCAGTCGAATTTTTCTAGGCAAAATCCCTGTCTAGATGTCTTTATCAAGCAAATTTCCTTGACGCTTGACAAATTCTTATTCCTTCTGGCCAAAGGCGATCTTTCTTTTCTCCTTGTCTTGTGCATTTTTCTCTGTACACTCGGCCAACTTTTCCTCTAGACATCCAAGACTTTAGGCGAAATTTAAATTTCTCTTCCACTTTTGTGCTAGGCACACTTCATTTTTTTCTTTGCCATAGCCTAATTTCTTTAGCACTTTTCCTTTCAAACTTAGCACTTAACCTCTTGAAAATGCATAACACTTAGCCAACAATCTCAATTTTTCATCCTTTAAGCCTCTATACTTAGGCAAAATTTCGAATTTCTCTTGACTAGGCACCACTACTTAGTGAAATTTTTAATTTTTCTCTTTCCCATGTGCCTAGGCGGACTTTCCAACCTATTGGCAAGTGTATGGCGGACTTCTTTGAACTCTTGCCACTTCCCTTCAAGTGTATGGCAGACTTTCCTTCCTCTTTGGACATACTTGGCGGACTTTGAAGGAGGCTAGGACAAGTATGGCGGACTTTGAAGGAGGCTAGGACATTCTTTCTTGAGTGCTGGGCGGACTTTCCTTAGTCTTTGCCATCCTTCCTTCACTGCTGGGCGGACTTCACAAGCTTCCAGACGTTCCTTCCTTCCTTCCGTCCCACATTTCAAGGACCTCCTTCATGGCGAATTTCAGACTTGACCAAATTTCCATGAATTTTGCTCTTTTTTTAGTTAATTTTCTGTGATTTTGCTCAGATCTGATTGATTTTGGACTGATTTTTTCCAGAATTTAATGTTTTTCAGTCTGATTTTCTCATGCTTTTTACTGATTTTTCATGCTTTTTACTTGCTTTTCCAGATTTTTCAATGATTTTTCAATTTTCTCTTTGATTTTCTGAGTGATTTTTCGATTTTTTTTGAACTTCTGAGTGGATTTTTGAAATTCGAGACCTTCCAAATATAGAAACTTTCTAAAAATAGAAAAAGCAAAACCCTAAAAAATAGGGAACCCTGTTTGGTCCAAAAATGCCAAAAATGAAAAAGCGAAAAAGCAAGATTTCCTAAAAAGTAGGAAGTCTCAGAATTGGCCGAATTCACAGGCGATCTTCGTTTCCTGGGCCTTCTGAGCGCTTCCATGACGTCTACGCACTGATTCAAGCATGGATTATTGACTTGGCTCGGGTAACTCTCGGCAAACTGACTTGAAACTCTCAACAAACTGACCTCACGAAACCATTGCAAGGAGACAAAAACCCTAAAAACAAGCAGACAACTGGGGGTCCCCATTGGCGATGGGGCGATGTGTGAAAAGGTCACAACAATATTATACTGCCGTTTGTCTATGGTATTAAGGGGTTGATATTAGTATTCATTCGATACTGTTTGCAGCAATACAGTAGTAAACAGTGTCCACAGTTGAATTTTATATGATTGGGCATATTGTTGTTTACATCAAACTATGAATGTTGATTACCATATTGTGCATTGGCATTATCAAAGACAGAGTTGGCAATAACACTCTTTTTAGTGAGATTTGATACCTATCTTGGTATTCATTTACTCTTTCAGTTTGCACACATAAGCAGAAAATTTGTCAAATCCTTAGATTAACCGATTAAGGACATCTCAGATGAGAGGAACAACATGGAATTGCCTCAAACTAACATTGAATTGATCATCGAATCCAAAGTGGCTAAGATCTTGCTGCCAATCAGTTGCGTTTCACTGAGTGGATAAAGGGGTATGTACTCCAATTTGGCTCAGATAAAAAAGAACTAGCAACCTATTGAAACAAACTGAGATGGTTACAATTATAAAATTGTAAATCAACCTTCAAATTTGAAGTTAATAATTTTACTATTTTTAAAATAGTAAACAATATAAATTTAGAGAGTTCAATAAAAATTAAGAAACTTACTTGCGATAAAAATTTGATCGCAAGAGTTTGGAGGTGTGGTGAAGGATGGCCATTGAGGTACCACCAAGCATGAGCATCCTTCCTATACTTGTCACGGAGAGCAAAAGCACTTTCACTATTGCAGGCTACAAAATCAGCAAGCTCACTTGTACCTAAATCCTCTGTTTCACAATCGGGGAAGAATTTATTGAGCGCTTTCCTACACCTATCACTGACCTTTGTACCTTTGTATGGCGACACCCCTGATGGCATACCATGACTTTCATCACTATAAAATTTGGGAGTCAATGCAAATGCAAGTTGTAGTGGGGTGGTCATTTTGTTCCACCACTCAACACAAAGTGTTTGGACTTCTTTGAAGAAAGTTTCTTCATGATCTTGCTCTTTTTCATTGATGATGATGGTAACGTCCCCGATTTAAGTCAGCATATAATTTAATAATTAATTTATAGTTGCCATGGAAGTTAAAATATTAAGGCAACTTCAATTAATTATTTAATGTTGTTAAAGTAACTTAAGTATTTAAAGTTGAGAGATTTAATTATGTTACTTTAAAAAAAAAAAGAATTCTCACAAGAATTTAAATATTAAGTAAAAAAAAGAAAAGGAGAATTCAAGAAATCTTGGAGGAGTTACAGTTTGGAAATGAATAAAAGATTGAGAGACCTCACTTTTGCAAGAGCCTGGTTTTTGAATTTTGAAACAGGTTTAATTGGTGGACATGGTTCACAACCTTTCTGAGGTGGGGCGACAAAAGAAGATCATCTTCGGCGTTGGAAGACACGCCCAGGGTGGTGGCTGACATTCCTATTTCAGGGGTTGTACTGGTGTATTAAACTATAAGTTTAATTGAAGTTTGATATTATGATCTTCATGTTTACAAATCTTCTTCTTTGTGAAACAAATCCAATTTCAGTTTATCGGAGTTTTTTGTTGTATGTCTGGTTTTGTCTGAGCAATGAAATGGATTAAATTGTTGGGGTCTTCTTCTTCTCCGTTGAATTGGTTGTTGTTGGTGTTAAACTAAAATGGTAAAGAATTTCCTACGCTCAAAGAAGGACATTAGATTTAATATTATGCATCATCTAAGTTGAAGAAGGACGTTCTATATGGAACGATAAATAACTTGTAGGAGGCCAGTTGTTAAAAGCATGATGTGTTGTCAATATTTGGAGGAGTCGAGTCTCTACAATTCAAGGAATCAATATTTATGGAGGTCTTGAATTTAAGAAGGCTGATGATACAGTATCTGTACCGTTTGAAAAAGTTGGGAATTGAATCGTCACTGCTAAGTCTTGGCCATTGGACATTCTGTGTATTGGAGTCGATGAATTTTTGGCCACCTTCAAAGGAAGCTAAACGATTGTAAGTTATTGTTTTAATTAAATTCCAGAAATTGCTAAGTAAAGCTTCGGGAATAATATTTAGAGAAGGATCGTCAGTTGTTCAGGGGAGAGCCGCAAATATTCAATGTATTATCCATCATAGAAGAAATACCAATAACAGGTGCAGATTAATCAAATGGTGTGAGTTATAAAAGCCTATCACATTGAAAATGTTGTGAATATGATGCAGAAGTTGGTTACATTTAGGAGTCAGTACTCAAAAAAAGAAGCCATCAGGCAGTTTTTTAAAGAGTCGTGAATATCAAGAAAGGAACCGTCGCTTCCCATATTAGAATATTGAAGACTGTTGAACCTTTTAAGGCGCTGACAAGGGAGTCTGACGTGGAGTTGTCTTTCTTTTGAGCTGTCGGGAGTTGTTGTAAACTAATGCCACTTCAAGAAGATGACGGGAATATTCATCAAGTCGTGTGTTCCTAGGTCTTATTGAAGTCTACAACGAATTAAGATCATATTCCTTCTAGCGCTGAGGTGTACATCGAAATTGGCACGGAAAAAACTTAAATTAAATCTCTGCCTGTTTGGTCGATTTTGTATGAGACGGGCTTCAGAATTGGAAGACTCATTTAGCGTTGTCACAAGTAATAGACTGGGTTGGGCGCAAGTTTTATGGGAGAAGACCATTCTGGAGTGGACGTCACATGAGCAAGAGAATACGTGTTATTAGAAATTGATTGAACGCTTCTCTATGTCGTTTCATTCAAGATTTATGGGGTATAAATGAGGAAGACGTGTCTTGGGAAGCCTGCCACCATAACAAAAAAAAATGATTATTTATTGAAGACTACTACTTTTCATTTTAAAAGGTCGATATTGATTAAGGAGCTTTGGAGAAGTTTTTGAAGAGCCACTTATATTGTAAATAGACTTAGCTTGGTCACAAAATATGTTGGATGTGAAAGAAAGTAATGAAGCGGAATTTATTGGAGTTCAAAACAGTTGCTTCCTTACATTTCAGTGTTGCTTTATCAGGTTGGGATCATAGTTCTCATACTTTTGTGTTTTGTGTAAGTTTTCAATAATAAATCTTTGACGATTATTGTTTCTATGATCATTCCATTTGTTCGATAAATTGTCTTAATGGTTCAATAAGTTTCCTTGAAGTTGACGGATCTGAAAATATTGTTCCTTTTAGTTCAAAGCAAACTGTCTTCAACTATTTTATATAATGTTCATTCCACATTATTGGGAGGATGTGCATACTGAGATAATTAGAAAAATAGCCTGGTGATGAATTCTAGTGTAGACCATATTCAGAACAGCATACAAAGTGAATTGTTTGATGAAATACCTGAGCCATTGAAGTGGTAAAATCAAAAAAAATTATAAGCCAATTTAGGGTATCATATTACATTGGTATCAGAGCAGTAGATTCTACCATCCTGTGGATTCTTACATTAAATTTCAGTTTAGTTCATTGAGATCAGCATTTAGTCATTTCAACCTGTTGGGTAATACAGAATTGAGTTTCAATTTGTAGCATGGCGAAAGGGAATAGAAAATGGTTGGCCGGATTACTCCACGAATCAAGTAGTAAACTCAATAACCCATCTCAATCAAAGAAAGATGTTTTGGCCACATTGAAAGAAATAGAAGAGTATTTGATCATTGTTGAGCAATCACCTTCTAGCATATTGCATATCGCTCTTGTTCCTACAGTGACTTCTTTGGGTCAACACAAGTGGTTCAGACATGATGATGAAGAGGTAAGGTTGTTGGTTACTTCTTGTTTGAATGAAGTTTTGAGAATATTGGCTCCTGAAGTCCCTTATGATGATAACATAATGAAAGAGGCTAATGGTGGATAGCTTCCAGGGCTTGGGTGACGTCAAAGATCATCACTTTTGTACAAGGTTGCAATACTCAAAAACTTTTGCAAATATCAAATTGAGTAATCTTATGCTAGACTTTTGGATTGCATGTTTTGATTCACCAAATGTTTCTCCATTTCTTTGCTACAAACAGAAAAAAAACATGATTATACTATTGCAGCTATACAAACTATTATGGTTCAAACCATTGATGAAAGTGATGTTATTTTTCAGCCTATCATAACTTTGTTATTGGCTGTTACGAAGGAAGAACAGGTCACTTCTTCAGCTGCTTATGAGTTGGCCAAATATGTGCTGGAACAATGTGAGGAAAAACTGAAACCTTACATGGTTGATGAGGAGCAAGTGGATGAAAAAGAAATTATAACCGTGGAAGAAAAACCTTATGAGTTTAGTCCTGTCCTAACTTCAAAATATGAGGTATGCAATGAGGATGTGATTAAGGTGGTTGATTCTGAGAGCTATGATATAGAAGACAAATCAGAAAATTTATCAGTTGATAATAAAGTTGAGGTTAATTTTTTTACGAGATGATTCATGTGGTTTCAAGAAACAGATTGAGGAACAAAAAATTGGGAAATGTGTTGGAGAAATCAAGGAAACATTAGATGAGTTTGATGGTTTTTATACTGAAGCTGATTTAGAGCAACCTTTCAAATTGACAAATACAGAGTTGGAACAGCAAGATGATCATTTGGATATAGTGAATATAAACTTTTTTCAGCTTACTGATAACCCTCCTTTTGAGTGGGATGCAAGTTCCCCAGTTGATAACCAACTTTTTATGTTGGGAAATGAAACAACTTCTGATTCTAATGTTATGATTGAGGATGAACACAAAATATGGGATCCAGGTAAACCTACAAATTGGGTTGTTGAAATGGGCTTGAGGCAAAATCTCAAATTTGTAGCTGTTGTTCATTGCTTAATCAGCCAACACTTGATGCTTTGGTTAAAATTTTCAATCAATAAGGGGTTCATGTATCAGTGGAGGTTTAATGAAGATGATAACTCCGTCTTTGGAGAAGCTCCTTCAAACAAATTTTGGCTCACAAAACCTTTGCATGCAAGAAGTTTCCTTTATTACAGCTGTTGTTCTAACATTGGGAATCTGACTTTTACATATTTGTCTAGTGAGCAGATCAATCTTCAGTATTTGCAGATTTTGCGGCAATGAAATATGAATGTTTTTTGCAGTAGGATTGCAGCTGTGATCTTTACTGAGGTGTCTCGGCAAGTGAATTCTCATGGCACAAATTTTATTTTTCAGAGGGAATTCAGTTTAGGGACAAAGGTTGATTGTTATGAGGGATCACAAGAAGGGCCAATCCACATTGATAATGATGAGTTGGTTATTTTTATCAGAGTGGCGCAGCGTCAGATTGGTGGTCACTACAGGAGATTGGTTTGGGATCCTAGAATAACAATTGGTTTCGGATTGTCTCAAACTGGAGGTTCGTGGTTGTGCTATAATGTCCCTGATTTGAGTCAGCATATAATTAAATAATTAATTTAAAGTTGCCATGGAAGTTAAAATATTAAGGCAACTTAAATTAATTATTTAATGTTGTTAAAGTAACTTAAGTATTTAAAGTTCAATGATTTAATTTACTTTTAAAAAAGAGAATTATCACAAGAATTTAAATATTAACTAAAAAAAGAAAAGGAGAATTCAAGAAATCTTGGAGGAGTCACAGTTTGGAAATGAATAAAAGATTGAAAGAGATCATTTTTGCAGGAGGCTGATTTTTGGATTTTGAAACAGGTTTAATTGGTGGACGTGGTTCACAACCTTTCCGAGGTAGGGCGACCTCTAAAAGAAGATCATCTTCGGCGTTGGAAGATACGCCCAGGGTGGTGGCTAACAGTCCTATTTCAAGGGTTGTGCTAGTGCATTAAAGCATAGTTTACATACTCTCTTATTACTCTCTGAGTAGTTGAGTAATCCTCAAAAAAATTGCATGTTGAGTAATTTCTGCTTTTACTCGCGGACAGTATGCAAATGGATTTTCTCCCGTCAAATTATCGAGTAATCGCCAGTAGCTCGCAAAAAACCCACAAACTTGGCATGTTTGTGTGTGTATAAATATGTCTGTGTGTATATACATGCAAACATGGCATCCTGTGTATGTTTATGGATATGTATGTGTGCACATTGCAGTCTTAAGTATACACATACATAAATATCCACAAACATTTGCCAAGTTTTTCCCGAGTCAAAATTTTTGGGCTTGTCGAGTTATCTCCAATTCCGAGTATGTAAACTATGTGTTAAAGTATAAGTTTAATTGAAGTTTGATATTTTGATCTTCATGATTATAAATCTTCTTCTTTGTGAAATACATCCAATTTCAATTTATCAGAGTTTTTTGCTGTATGTCTGGGTTTGTCTAAGCAATGAAATGGATTAAATTGTTGGGGTCTTCCTGTTATCCGTTGAATTGGTTGTTTTAGGTGTTCAATTGAAATGGTAAAGAATTTCCTACGCTTAGAGAAGGACATTAGATTCAATATTATGCATCGTCTAAGTTGAAGGACGTTGTTCTATATGGAACGATAAATAACTTGTAGGAGGCCAGTTGTTAAAAGCATGATGTGTTGTCGATATTTGGAGGAGTCGGGTCTCTGCAATTCAAGGAATCGATATTTCTGGAGGTCTCGAATTTAAGAAGGTTAATGATACAGTATCTAAACTGTTTTGGAAAGCCAGGAATTGAATCGTCACTGCTAAGTCTCAGCCACTAAACATTCTAAGTATTGGAGTCGATGAATTTTTGGGCACCTTCAAAGGAAGTTGAACGATTGTAAATTATTGTTTTAATTAAACTCCAGAAATTGCTAAAAAAAGCTCTGGGAATAATATTTAGAGAAGGATCGTCAGGTGTTTAGGGGAGATTCACAAATATTCAATGTATTATCCATCGCAAAAGAAATACCAATAACTAGCACGGATTAATCGAATGTTGTGAGTTAGAGAAGACCGTCACAATGAAAATTTGCGAATATGATGCAGAAGTCGATTACATTTAGGAGTCAGTACTAAAAATGAGAAGCCATCAAGCAGTTTTTTAAAGAGCCGTGAATATCAAGAAAGGAACCACAGCTTCCCATATTAGAATATTGAAGACTATCGAACCTTTAAGGTGCTAACAAGGGAGTCTAAAGTGGAGTTGTCTTTCTTTTGAGCTATCAGGAGTTGTTGTAAACTGATGCCACTTCAAGAAGATGATGGGAATATTCATCAAGTCGTGCGTTGTTGGGTCTTATTGAAGTCTAGAACAAATTAAGATCATATTCCTTCTAGCGCTAAGGTGTACATTGAAATTGGCACCAAAAAAACTTAAATTAAATCTTTTCCTATGATTAGTCGATTTTGTATGAGACGAGCTTCAGAATTGGAAGACTCGTTTATCGTTGTCACAAGTAATAGACTAGGTTGGGCACAAGTTTTATGGGAGAAGACCATTCTGGAGTGGACGTCACATGAGCAGGAGAATTGTAATATCCCTTGACAATTCTGACCTCAAAATGCTAATTAGAGGCTCAAGGAATATCGTCAAAGACTTTGCATACAACCTCTTTACTTGCTATTAATGTGTTTCAGTCTGATTATGCTTGCATGGAATAGTTTCAAATGAAGTTTAAATGTTTGTAAATAAACACTACAATGTCTAAGCAATGAACTAAGATGAAAATGCAATTCTTTGGTCCTTTCAAAAGCATATATATGATCTAGACATGCAAAATATGCACCTACAGCCAATTGACATTTCGTCAAATACTTGCAATGCAAACTAATGTGCATCTATAGCAATAAGGAATTATGTCAAACATTTATCATGCATCCTAATGATTGAAGTGTTTATCTACAGCATATGGCATTTAATCAAACACTTGCTATGCAATCCCTATGATGTAAATGTTGACTTTCAGCTAGAGACATTTAGACAAACAGTTGTCTTGTAAACTGAAATGAATACTAGAGCAAAGCACATAAGACAATAAATGATATGCAACTCCTTCCTTCATTCATATGAAGCATAGGCTGAGTACAATGATTATGATGTTTGCCAAGACTCTTAGTTTTACAATGCAATCTCTGAGTCTGAGTACAAATTGGCAGCAATTACACTAATCTATATGCTTTAATATGAATGCAAAGACCATGAAGAACCTGGTTCAAGAGGCACTAAATCTGACGAAGGAATGGCAGCCACCAAACAGTCTTCAAACATCTTTCTTAAGCTCAAATCATCCCTCTACATATGCCGCCCCTGCTCTGATATGAAGCCATTCACAGTAAATTATAAACAGCTCCAAACTGCCTTAACAAGCATCAAACATCATTGCCAATCCTCAAGGAGTGCAGCGCCCATGAGTCCTTGACAAAATCAATGCTAAATGAGACTTTGCAATTAAAATTGTGGTCTTCAGCTGTGCAACTCAGAATATATATATCCTGCAGAATCGTCCTTTGCAAAGACAAATAAATGATGCCTTAAATCTGCAAATACTCTCCACCCAACTGTCAATCTTTCACCTCAATCAATTTACCCCAAAATTTCAAACTTCTCAAATGCAAGAATAAGCTCCTCCAAAACTTCAACAAGCTCATATGAAATCTTTATCTCCAAATTTGGCCAAAGGCCACAAAATTTGCAAATTAAGCACAAATTGAACTTCTGAGTGAAGCCCACAATTAGCAATAATTCAACTGATATTTCACAACCTCAAAATTGCATAACCAATGAGAGTTTTTGTTCCCAATGGCTGGAAATGGCAAAAACCCTAACTGGCTTCCTCACCAAACAATAACATCAAAGCAAATATCAATTCCTAGTCATTAGAAGCTTGGCTTGATCTTCTTTTATACTCTTTCAATCCATCTTCAAGAAGCTTATAGAAAATAATATTATTTTATTTTAATTTATTTTATTTCAGTGACTTTATGATATAATATTTTATTTAAGTCACTTTATTAAATTAATTAAATATAAGGTCACTTTATAATATTTATTTAATTAATAATCTTACAAATAATTAATTTAATTATTATCTCCCTTACTTCTCCAATCCAACTGAATCCAGAAAACGGAAACCATCAACTGAATAGATATCTGCCACAAAGGACCCCCCAACCATGCTCATTAGCCTATGAGGGTCAACTGATAGGCTAATCCTGCTGAAAACTAATGCTCACGAAAATGGGGACATTACAAGAATACGTGTTATTAGAAACCGATCGAACGCTTCTCCTTGTTGTTTCATTCAAGATTTATGGGGTATAAATGAGAAAGACGTGTCTTGGGAAGCCTACCACTGTAACAAAAAGAAAAATTGATTATTTATTGAAGACTGTCGCTTTTCATTTTAAAGGAGTCGATATTGATTAAGGAGATTTGCAGGAAGTTTTTGAAGAGCCACTTATATTGTAAATAGACTTAGCTTGGTCACAGAATATGTTGGATGTGAAAGAAAGTAACGAAGCGGAATTTATTGAAGTTCAAAATAGTTGCTTCCTTACATATCAATGCTGCTTTATCAAGTTGGGATCATAGTTCTCATACTTTTGTGTTGTGTGTAAGTTTTCAATAATAAATCTCTGATGATTATTGTTCCTATGATCATTCCAACTATTCGATAATTTGTCTCAATGGTTCAGTAAGTTTCCTTGAAGTTGACCGATCTGAAAAATATGGTTCCTTTTAGTTCAAAGCAAATTGTACACAGATATGGATTGCTTTGGGACAAGCAATCTCTAGGAAGGGAAGATTATAATGTCTCTATTTTCCATCCAGCTTCACAAATATTAATTAATTTAATTATTTAATGTTGCCTGGCAAAAAGTGCAATTATAAACGTAATATTAAATGATTAAATTAAATGGGGTTAGAAAGTGGCGTTGTGGAGATATTATAAAGTATTTTAATATCGCTTTATAAAAGGGTGGTTTGGCAGGAAAACTAAAAAGGTATTATAAAAGGGATGTGTGAGCTCATTTCCCATTATACGAAGATTATTATTATTTGTTTGGTTTTCAGGAGAGCTTAGCTTTCTAGGAGGCTTGAGGACAGAAACACTCAAGTTTCAAGTTCGAAGGATTGGACAAAAACCCAATTCCTTCCACAGGCGGATTCACATCAAGATTCGCATTTGGGTGTTATTGACTGTCGGAATTTTATGGGTCTTCTTCGAAGATAAAATTTTGAATATTCAGGTGAAATATCAGAATATAGGGTTTATCATGTACAAAGATTTTAGTGTTCAAAATTATAATATTATTGCAGGTCAAAGAGAAGTATTCGTTGCTTATTCAAGGGGGTCGAGAGACATGCAGACACCTCCCTTTAATATACCACAGCAATTAATATTGGAGGCTATTCATTGGGAGGAAGTGTCAAATCAGACATAGATAAATGAAGATATGATTATTGCTACCATAGAACATTTTGATGCCGCTCAAAAGCTGAAGGTAAATGAAGATATGATTATTGCTGCCATAGAACATTTTGATGTTGCTCAGAAACTGATGACAAGTTGTTGTTGGAGGGCTCCGAGAACATATAAGACCCATGGTAGAGAACTTCACTTGCAGAGTTTCAGGCACTTAGAGAAGCGTTGGGGGTAATGAAATCTAATTACCTACAGCTACTATCAGATAGAGATCATCGTCTCATGCTTGATGGGATTTATTATGATGCACTAAAAGGGAAAGAAGTGGAAGTTGATAAGCTCTCTCATGAGCTTAAGGTTACCACAAACTCCTTGAAAAGCACTCAAATGGCCCTTCAAGAATCAGAGGTCCAAGTTGATGGGCTTCACTTGGAATTAAGGTTGGCTCAATTTTCATCATCGACTACAAAAATTCAATTGTCTATGACAACCATATCTCGTGAGGATGAAGGTGATACTCATGATGTGAGTGAAGTGCCTCTTGTGTTGTTCAAGCATGAGGAACATTCAAATTTGTGTGGGCTCAAGGAGTCTTCTTGTGTTGAAGATTCCTATAAGAAGTATGAGACCACCTTGATTTCAGAACGGATGACTCATGTCATGGAGTCACTTGATGGAGGTTAGAATGTACTTGATTCTGAGAGGTATATGCTCAAGTCCCAGATAGATTATGGACTATCATATGGAGTTATGCACGAGGGCAGAAGTATTCCAACCCCAAACCATTGGCTTCTACCCTACATTGTTGGTAGAGGGCTGTCCTTCCTTATTGGTCATGGAGTTTTTAGGGTACACCTTGAGGACAGCAACTGTTTGGATGGATAGGAGAGGCTGGAATCACCACCTGGGTGTTGGAGGGTGCTTTGATGATGAGTTGTTGGAGATACCTTATTCTCCATCATAGACATGATAAACAGATTGCATACTATTATTTTGATTTAAACCAGCAGCTTGGTAAGGGCCGGTATGTGTTTCTATGCGCCTATGATGGGCATCTTTCACATCCATAGGAGACCACTCAGAGTGGAATGGATAGTTGATGATGTGGGCACGTCAATCTTAGTTACAATTTCAAGCATCACTAGGGGAATGACTGCACAGAAGGATATGATGGAGACACATGGAAATGAACCACTTTGTCCATCCATGATTGAAATGGCCACAAGGCTCTACATCGGTAATGTAGAGATTGTTATTGGCCAACCTTGCAAGGAGGAGGTGGTTTCTTCTGAGACTTGTATGTTAGATCATAACACTATTCCATCTTCTTTACAAGAGGATTGCAGGGCATCAACTAGTAAGGAACATGGCATTCATGATGGTATGTTTCTTTCTCCTGAAAGCAAATCAAAAAACTCGTTTAATGCAATTGATTGTGACCATTGGCCTAATGAGTCAATAATTGGAAGGATCAGTTGAAGGTGACCGAAGAGAAGGTTGCTCAAACCTTAACTTGCTTTAATAGCACGCAAAATTCGTCAAATACCTCGTTTGGTGAGCTGAATTTGAGGAAAGGCAAAAATGGGCATCAGCTGGAGCTTCCATCCCAAGCTTGTGGACTACCAAGCATGCTTTAGAGGTAATAGAATTAGATTACCTCCATTTGCTTTCACACAAAGACCTTGCCATTAGGGTTGTAGAGAAGGTTGATAGAGTTGTTGCAAGGTTTGTCCATCATGATCTAAGTTGTGAGGCATCTTCTGATGATGTCAGTGAAGTATGGAATCCATGTGACCACTCTGGTATCCATTGACACCGACGGGTGAATTTCACCTCAATTGCATGGTGGGGTGTGTTCATCAATTTTCTTTCAGCCCACATATGCAAGATTTGACCATGTCTTTGATAACACATAAAGGTGGGTTGGATAAGGGATTATCGATTTCACTCTGCTATGATGTGTTTCCAACTTCAAGTGATGAATCCAAATTTTGCAAGTCTCCTACTTTTCTTTCACCAAATGGTTGCTTCCAGAAATAGGAATCTGAGACTTGGCTCATTTGAATTCCAGAGGTTATTAGAGTGGCACAGCGGAAATCAGCAGGTATTGGGTATGATGGACTTCTAATTTGGCTATGGGATCCAGGAATTGGTATGACTAACTAGCTGCTTCTTTCTACTACAGGGTTGGATAGAGTTACTGTCTATAGTGGTATCATGTTGATGCCACAGGATTGTGACAGAGCATTTTATAGGTTCATATGGGACCTTGCTATTTGGCCATGGTATGCAGGTATGGATTGCTTGGGGACAAGCAATCTCTCAGAAGAGAGAACTGTAATGTTCCAGTTTTCCATCTCGCCTCACAAATATTAATTAATATAATTATTTAATGTTGCCTAGCACAAAGTGCAATTATAAAGGTAATATTAAATGATTAAATTAAATGGGGTTATAAAGTGTCGTTGGGGAGATATTATAAAGTATTTTAGTATCAGTTTATAAAAAGGTGTTTTGGTTGGAAAACTAAAAAGCTATTATAAAAGGGACATGTGAGCTCATTTCTCATTATGCGGAGATGATTATTGTTGTACCCAAACCAATTTTTTTGCTTCATTAAGGCATTTTGCTTAAAATAGTCTAAACCTTGTAAAAATGATGTCAAAACATAGTTTTTGGGGAAATCAAGTATGGGCTTTTAGTCAGTTTGATGTCACGAAGATACTGGAAAAATTTGAAAAAAAATTGAAAATTAGGGTTTCTAGACCCCTATTTTTAGGCAAAAAACCCTTAAAATTGAAACTTGTCAGAATTGACTGAAAATTGTTTCGATTGGCTTATTTCACTTCACGATCACAATGGTGAAGGCAGATTCAGTTAAAATTCAGTTTAAGTCTGGTGGGTAGTTTTCACTTTTTTAGGTGGAAAGATAGGACCTTTGAGGTCGTCAATGGCAGATGACTAGAGATCAAGTGTCGAAATCTAATCCTAAAACGCTCAAATGAAGAATCTATGGCGAGATATGTGCAAAATGATGCTTCGTCTCGGAGGGGGCCTTTCATCGAAGTGAAAATCATCAAAAAATTTCTAACTCTGGAGCAAAAGAGCCCCTGGAGGCCAAGGGCGCCCTAGATTTCAGAGGCCCAGATTTCATTTTTGAGATATGTCACTTTGAAGAAGACTTCTCCAAAATACTGTTAGTTTCACAATGAGCCTACCAACTAGTCCAGAAAATCTGTCTAGCACCTGATACGGGGGATTAAACGAGAAATGAGGGAGATGAAAAAATGATTATCACTGGAACAAAAAGCGCACCTCCTTGCCAAGGGCGCCCAACTTTTTGAAGTACTCGATGAAGGTTTTTGACCAAGTGATACCTAGAATGTTTGTCTCAGACTTGATCAGGCTTCGCAACGAATCCGTCAGCGAGTTGATCTGAGTTGCTAAACTACCGGAATCAAGAGTCAAACATAAGGTCTAATCATGGTCAAAAATGTCAGGAAACAACAAAAGCACCCCTAGAGGCCAGGGGTGCCCAAGGTTTTCAAGCCTCAAATGCAGTCTTTTATGTCATCTCAGATACTCATCTTGTTCATGACGCTTCCAACTTTCCATTGCATACTTCAGCCAGGTCAGAGGACTTCTGAGCAGCTTGCAGCGGGGGATTAAGTGTGGATTTAGCAAGTTTGAAAAATGGCTATCTTTGGGAACAAAAGTGCCCCTGGAGGCCAGGGGCGCCCATGATTTTAACCTAGCAAATTGTTGGCGTGCAAATTCGCACCTCTGGAATGCGGATTTGAAACGGACAGCTATGCACAGATAAACTGCTCTTCAAATTAGGAGGGGAAGCTCCCTCTTGCTAATGGTGTTTAAGAAAGTAAACTAAAACTAAGTTGCCTATCTTTTTGATCAGCTAAGAGCACAAGGTTTATAAAACTCAAGCATCGTAGCAGAGATTTTCTAATTTAGAACTTCAACTACGACTAACCTACGCTAATGACGTTTCTATTTTCTCAAGTAAACACAGAGCAAGAGAAATAGAAATGGACGAAGTATGATTCTCTGACAAAATACTTAAATAAACTCTCCTTCCAACACACATCTACTTACTTTCAATGCAAGTTAAAATTAAAGATCATATAAGCATAACACAAATAACGGAAATTTGAGACATTATATCAAGGCAAAGGAGGCTCAAGACTTTATTTCTCAAATTTCTAGAACAAAGATTACAGTAAACACATGCACTAAACAATACTTGCAGCTAAAGAGGCATGCAATTTGCTCTTACACAAAGTGAACTAACACTGAATAACAACTTGCTGCATTACAGGCTCGCAATTTTCTATCACAATAACCGTTAAAGAAAACTAAAGAGCAAAGGCTCTTATTTATAGGCAAGCAGAGGAGTAGGGAATCCTAAAATCTCTTTGCTTTTAAAACTAAGACTTGCTCAGCAAGCAAGCTTTATTTCTAAAACTAAAAGAAGATAACATCTAACACCTAAGAAAGCAAGAAAAGCAGGAAACACCAACTATTACATTTTATCTTCTTTCTCTTCTTCAAAGCATGGATAAGAATTGTTCTGAGAATAGAAAGAAAGCTTCTAGATGAAAGTCGTTTTAAACCTTAATCACATCCGCTAAAAAGCAAGAAATTGTGTCCCTGTCAGGTGCATCTATACCATCAATAGCAAAGTTTTGCTTTTCCAAGATTTCTTCACCATTTGCAATTGATCTCAGGAAATCTTCAACCTCATTGGCCGCTTTTTCAAACTTTGCTGACATCATGAAAGCGTGACTTGGCAGAGTCTTATGTTTTTCTTTCATCCTCTTTTGTGCAATCTTCTTGTTGTATTTCTCTTTATGCATATCCCATATCCTTTCACTTTCACCCTTAGAGATAGTGACACTTTCAAGCCAAGGGGGAATTGAGAAGCATTTCTTGATCATGTCAGGTTTCAAATTGCAAATCAATCTGCCATCTACTGACTGGATCTCCCATGTCGTCGGATTGTAATGCTTGATGCAAGCAATTACAAATTCGATACTCTGGACTGTAATAGGAATGGAAGCTGTTGCGAGGAGTCCAGAGTATTGAAATATACCGAGCCAAATTTTTTTTTATTTTTAAAGTGATTACAAACAACATACACCCGTTAGGGTTAGCAAATAACTAAACAATGCAAAATTCAACTCTAACCAAGGATGTACACCAGGATCCCGAGATGGGCAAGGTGTTAGCATGTGGTCAGAGGATCTCAATGCAATGCACGAACTGAAATAACCCTAACCAAGAATGCGCCAGATGACGGCGTGCATATGGTCAGAGGATCCCTATCACTAATTTTAATTTGGGGTACAACAATTGGCTCTGTCTGGGGACCATGTCGGATGCTTACGGCATAGGAGAACCATAGAATCTCTGGATTTTAAGCTTAGACCAGTGCCTTGTCCATTGGGCATCAGAGTCAACAACATTTCCTAATCACCTATTTGCAAGACTTTCCTAAGAAATCACCTAGTAGTTGGACTTCCCTAAAAATCACCTAAAACAAGACGCCTAATCACCTAAAACACGACGAAACTGTTACAAAAAGGGGAAACACAACATAACGATCACATCATGAAAAGGGGAAACACATCACGAAAACATAAAGGAAAATATTCACAAAAAATTTACTCCATCCTTGAAGGATGTCATTTCTGCCTCAAAGGCTTTACTTCTCTTCTCCTGGGTATCACAGGAGACATCTTCCAAGGTGAAGATTCTCATATCTTCATACTTCTAGGCAGAGGCACCTTGACAAAAGTCAAAATATGGCTCAAGGAAGGAAGCAAGTACCACTGAGTCACCAACTTGGTTGTCGTTCATCTTCAGGATATCTATGTTTTCAATCTTTGGGATGTCTCTGTTGTCGAATTCTTCAAACCAATCGATTGCATTCCACATCCGATTTCTATAATGCCGTAGATGATCCTTTCTGATCTGGAAATATCCTTTGATTGTCATTGGCTCATCGATCAATTCCACATTCCCTTTAACAGCTAGGAGTTCAATTCCCATGTCTTTGGCATTTTTGAGGCCTAACAGAAGCGCCTCTTTTTCAGCTTCAATAAACTCCAATTGCAGTTCATATGACAATGGGTATAATTGTTCTTTAGGGGAGATGATCACTTCCCCTGCTCCTGATTCTATATTAGAACTTCCCTCATCGAACTGTATTGTCCATAACTTTGTATCCTCTGTCGATCTCTTTTCTAGAAAAGCAATGTTCTGATCTTCAGTTTCTATCTCTGACAGCATCACATAATTACTGAGACCCGTTCTTGATATAGAATTTGGGTTGGGGGGTGTGGGATTTTCACCACCATGAACTAGGATTTGGGTTCAGGTTCTATCTTGATTCTGCCTTCCTCCACAAGAATGGTTGTAGACGACCAATCTAACTGCATAGCACCACCAAGATCTCTACAGAAGCTCCGGCTCAACAACATCCCGTAGCTGGGTTGAATGTCAGCCACGAGGATGGTCATTTTTATCTTTTTCTCTGGGCAAGCTGCCAACCTTACTTGAATGTCCTTCAATTGTTCGACAAACGGCACCGACTCAAACTGAAGTGAATAGCACTCGTTCATAGTTTTTGTGCATGAGAGTCCCAATGCTCTCATTACAATAGATGATGATTTTTCACAAACTGGAATGTATCTTCACAAAACTCTGCTTCTCAAACATCAAATCTGTATTTATTCCACTTCGATCTCCTTCATAAAATCTGCATCAACTCTTCACAACAATCTGCACATATTCTTTACAAAAATCTGCTATATATATATTCAATTTATTTTTATTCACTTCACAAATCTACTTAAATATGCTTTATTACAGATCTGACATGGATTCGTATGATATCACTTTTATTCCACATTCCACTACTCAGCACACACTCCAATCTTCAGATAATTTACATTTTATGCACACCCAGTTTCTTATGCAACCTTGGTTCTTACTTCATATATGTACATTGAACAAATTTAGTGACTTTTTGGCTGAAGCAACATGTCATTTTGAATCTGCTTTTTCGAAACAGATTGCGCCCTTTCGCATCTGCCTTTTAGTTTTTTAGTATCACATCACAACAAATCGTATTTTATAATTGAATTTCCTTTCACAAATCTGAAGCGTGTCCCTTCACTTCATTGTATTAGACTTAATAATTATTTTCTTCAGATTCTAAAAACCTGTTCTTTGTAGATACACGTCTTTTAGAAAGGAACGCCTCTTATGAAGCCACATCTTTTTGACATATGAAAGGACATCTTTTAATAAATCACCTTTGTTTATTAATGGCGTCTTATTTGGAAGTCCATTCATGACATTTCATTATCGCATTTGTTCAAGATCACCACTCACATCTCTTCATCAACCAAACATGTCTTTTGGAGAGTGATAAGTCGCTGCTTTCACAAAAACACGTCCTTGTCCATTTAACAAACTTTAAATCACCATCCTTTCTTTAATTCGCACTTCTTCATTTAATTTGAATCTCCCTTAATATATTTTATAAAGGGCAATTCGTTTTCTTTTTCAAAAACTATTATCTAAATCTGAACTGATTCATAATAAATCGTGCCTTTACAAACAACATTTTGTTATCTTTTACAAAGCCGATTAGAGCATTAACAACTCATGTTGGTTCACTGTTTGTTGAGCAATGATTTATTAGCAATATATTTCTTTTCATTTCTGATCTGTACTTTAACCAATCTGATTACTGAACATTAACCGATCTGGATCTGATTAAGCTTCTGAGCTTTATCCCTTGCAATTGACTCGAATCAGTTAGATGTGATCTTTTAATTATTCTTTACCTTGATACCAATTTAACTTCAGCAATCTCAGACATGCTCATGTTATGCTTATCTTTGTTAAAAATATGTGAACAGATTAAATGCACAGAGAATTAAATCAAAAAACAGACAAAATAACACAGCATGTACCCTGGGAAAACCCTCCTCTTGAGGGAGAAAAACCCAGCAACAAAGATCTCTCTTATATATGTGAAGCAACAGTGGCAATCTTTACAAATTACAACGTGGTCTAGCTCAAGACCAATATGCAGTGCCTGGTAATGAATAAAACACAGATAAGAACCTTTAGATCACACCTGGCACTGGCAGAATACAGAGTTGACAAGGTTCGCTTTGCACTGGAAAATCAACACTGAGCAGTGTTTGCACTTGCTTGACAGGCTCGCACTTGATGAATGTCACTGGTCTGATAGGTTCAATGATAAGCCTCTAACAGGTTCACACTTTGCCGATCTGGTGAATTCGATGATGAGACTCGGATAAGTTCGCATTAAACAATATTGTATCTATGCTTAGATCACAACCAAATTCGCATGAGATCAACAGTTGTGATTGCGCTGAGATCAATCTTCAGTATGACTTGAACTAGTAAATTCACTGATCAACTTTCGCACTAGTCTTAGCAGAGTACGCACTCAAGAATATGTTTTACTGATCTGTTTCTTCGATGCATTGAACAAAGGATGGACAACCTGAATTCGCACTGAAATATCAGTTGTATTCGCACTTTTTGGTCTCTGATCTGTACGCACTTGAGTAAGCAAATAGACTGAACAACAGATAGTGAGCATGGACGAATCACAGTCAATATATACAAGTTGAAGTGGGAGAGACGCCTGCCTTCATAACCTTTATGTCAGCCTTTATAAAATCGCGTCTATTCATTATTGAAGTCGGCCTTGATAAGTGTTCACACCTCTTCACAAGAGGTCGGCCACCTTGTGAATATCCTTTAATAATAGTCGGCTTCAGTTAAATATGTTCTAATAAAAATCAACTTGATTTCTTTTATGTCGGCCATGAGATGAACATAATACAAGACAATGAATGTAAATTGAATAGCCAACGGCTATCTTCAATTTACGTCTTCCAAGAAAATGCTGAGCTGGAAGGAGCTACCGAAGCTGCTAATACATTAACAATCTTGACATCAATGATGATCTGATTTCCTTTAAAGACCTTTCTCATTTGTAGATCTGCAGGTGTCCCTCTTATTCCTTTGTCTTTCATTTTTCTCCCAGCAACAACACCCTGTACATTTTTATTTTAGATTCTAAATCTGGTTGTTATTTCATTCTAAATCTGTAGGAGGCTGTTACATCTTCATTATACTGAAAGATTAGTAACATACTTTGACATATGAACCTTTTGACTCTTAAGAAGATAACCCATGCACAAGAATATGTTATCTTCAGTCATGCATCTCCTTAGACATCAAATACCATTTGTTCAGCAATCTTGTTCAATGCTTTTGACATCAATGACAACATTTCCAACAGAAGGGAGGTCAAAATCACCTTCAAAATTATGAAAATGCATAAAATTGACTAAGTCTAAAGCTAAAAGCGCCCCTGGAGGCCAAGGGCGCCCTGAATTTGGAAGCCTCAGATGTCAGAATTAGGGTTTGCAGCCTCAAGGAATTTCTTGTCAGTTTTGATCCTACTCTTCAATGAAACTGTCAGCCAATCTTCTAGACACGTCAGTCAATCAGAATCAATGATCGAACATGGGCTCCAATGAGGTTTGCACACATTAATAAGACAATGTGGACACCACAACACCAAGATTTTGACGTGGAAACCTTGTTAGGGGAAAAACCACGGTGGAGATTAATCTACAAAGTATACTCTGTTAAAAGTGTGATAAAAAGGGGAATGCACTTGCATATTTGATATAACAACAAAATGTTGAACTGAGAGTTTAGCATCTACAAATGTGTGGTTTCAGTTCCAATGAAGCACACAATCAAATTCCGGATCTTTTATCCAGATCGCTCTTCTGCTCTACTCTACATACAAAAACCCCTCTGCTGATCAAACAGATCTTCTAATATTTCCTCACATAACTGCTCTATACATTTTCGCTTTTTACACCTTCACTCTTCTTGATCTACACACACTACTACACACTTCAAAAAGATTTTCTGATCTCCTTTATATACCCGCTAACAAGAATTTTATTGTATGTCAGCTTTAGAACAAAATATAATATTCTTCCTTGTGTCGGCCCAAATCACTAATTATAATTGATGCATACCCACACAAGTCGGCTAGACTATAGTAGGGACCCAAACCAAAATTCCAAACATAAGAAATAATTAAACACATACTCCTTATACATCTGGAACACGTCGTACGCAACAGGTCGGCCACAGTGAGAAAATATTTATTTATTTGAGTCATGTGGGCACCTATTTTTCACATCACAAGTGAGAGCAAACATATTTTCTCAAGCAAGCAAAGATCTGAAGGCGCTTCAGGCAATATTTTTCAGTGTTCTTTGCAGTGCCAGGTCCAGATTGTTCAAAAGATATATTTTTCAGACTTCATTTTTCGAGTGTATGCAGACTTCATCAAATCAAATTCAAGCATAGGCGACTTTTACAGAGGCAAAATAATTTCTATTTTCTATCTCTAAAATTCTTCTATCCTTGTCTTAGGTTTTCTCTCGCATGTCAAAGTAAACAGTAAAATTTTCAGAATCTAATCATCTGGGTTCACATATTTCAGCATCAGCAACAAAACCCATGTCTTAGATTTTTTCGAGAAAATTGCCTCGCTGCTTCCATTTCTGAAGCACTATGCTTTTTCTAGAAGATTCCTTTGCATGTGAGCCAAAAACTCAATTTTTCCAAAATCGAATCATCTAGGTTTGCTTAGAATTCCATTGCCTACAAAACCCATATGCCAATTTTTCTCAGGAAAAGTTTAATCGAGAAACCCTAAAACCCCAACAATTCTCGACTGAAAAGCCTTCGCATGCCTTGCTAAAACTCAAAATTTCAATTTTTTGATAATCCGGGTTGCCTTAGAATTTAATTCTCTACAAAACCCATGTTTCAAAAAAAAATCGAAAAATTTTCCTACAACTAGCTATTTCTAGCCTCATCCAAAGCCCTTTTCAGCTTTTTCTGAAAGTTGTTCGAGCATATCTGACTTTATAGTCAAAAATCCATATTTTCAAAATGCAATTCAATCCCATAGAATACAAGGCCAAATCGGTCTTGGTACACGACTTTTTGAAAACCTTTGATACAAACTTGGGTCATGTCTATGTAGTGGTCAAACTGAGCGCGTTGGAAGGTGTTAGCATCACCACAGTGAAAATTCTTGAGTGTTCTGAATTGTTGGCAGCAACATCTATTCCTATCACGGTTTTTGTTCTCGAGTTCGTCATTGCTTGCATTAAGCATTACGACTCATCCACAAGACAAATCAGATCAGCCGACGGGAAATTCATTTGCAACCTCAAGCCTAGGGACATCGAGAAGTGCTTTTCTATTCCACATCACGCAGACAATTTTACTATAGTCATTGAGGATTGCGACAAGATATCGCACGGAGACAATGAAAGATCTCAGAGAAAGGTTGCCCAGAGATGGTTAAAGGAATAGAAGACCAACTTGCTAAAGAAGGTTGGGCGTGGGGAGTTCAAGGCCGAGATTGTCATCCTGATTACTTTGCTCAACTGGGTTACAGCAAGAGGAGGTGAAAGGCAGTTTCAGCTACAAAGCCGCCAGAGGTGATTTCTTCACTACCTTCTATATCGCGGTCAAAACCCCGAGTGAAGCAAAGGAGCAATCCGATTGAAGATGCCAAAGGATGATCAAAGATGGTGAGGAGTTGAGCAGGCATTCTATCATCATGGATAGCATCAAAGTGCCAAAAGATGAGACAATCAACGAGTTCATGGACGAGGTGATAGTCCATGATGGCTTAGAGTAGACAAACAGTTGGATCTTGCAGTTATTCCTAAGGATAGAGTCACAAGCAGCAATTAACTCAACATCATTCTTGAGTTCTAATTGTTGATTTTATGCATGTTTATCTCATCCTCAGAGGTATCTTTGGAGGAGGTCGGACTTTTAGTTAGAATCCAGTTAACTGATGTTAGTTATCAATTGACTTTCATTTCAATAAGGACTTGCATGTTGCACATGTCCATTTAGTTTTGTTTTGTTTCGGTTAACTGATGGTAGCTTTCCAGTTAACTGTATAGTTTCATTTATTTAGGTTTAGCAATAAACTCTTGCATGCTTGCAAGACTCATGTTAACTCAAGGTGATTTTAGGGTTCCCTACACCTTGGAGTTCTATAAATAAGAGCACCCTTGGTCATTTGTAATTAACTTTTGCACATGATAGCATACATGCTAAGCAACCATACCTGTAGTATTGCTATATTATATCTATTCAAGAACTTTTATTGTGATAATAAATAGCTGACCCACCTTACCTCAATGTTATTATTATGGTACTTGTTCACCTTAGATTAAATATAATTGTTGGTTTGATCGTTCATTGTTTGTGTGTCTCGTTTATACAATTCGTTGTCCCAGTTATTATTTCATGTTGTGATTAATAAGCTTTGTTTCATATCTACACCTCGGATAGGTGTCGTCATCTCCTTGGGAGTTTAGAAATAAGGCTTATCGTGTGTTGTTGTGATTAATAATCTTTGTTTCATATCTACACCTCGGATAGGAGCCCTCTCCTCCTTGGGAATTTAGAAGTGAAGGTTGTCGTTTGATGTAGTGCCAATAATATTTCTTTCAGCCTACGCCTCGGATACGTGTCACCTCCTCGGAAATCCTGACTTAAAGATTATTGTATAACCAATTCCCTGCTCCTAAGTCCTCATGCTTTGTTTCTTGAGGAAATAGGATAGTTTAGCGTTAGCCTAGTTGTAGTTAGAGATCTGCAAAACCAGAGAAAATCCTTAGCTACAACGTATTAGGTTTTCTTAACCTTGTGCCTCTTCCAGCTGAGTCAAAAAGATAGGATTTACATCATTTATTTTTTCATGCATATCAGCACAAGAGGGAGCTTCCCCTCCTAATTTGAAGAACAGTCATTACGCACTGTGCATAGTTGTCAGTTGCCAATATGCACTCCAAAGGTGCGGATTGTAACACCAACAGTTTTCTGGTGCCCACCGTGGGGCACAAGGCAAGAAAACTTCAAGAAAGCTTAACGCTTTATGTCACAGGAATGACCATTT